>OY987314.1:2881234-3039812 GCA_963920655.1 Geranium rotundifolium | reverse complement strand
TATGTGTACAAAAATAAAACAGGTTTGAAAAGTAAATTGAAATGAGCATTGTGAAATCGTGAAATCAATTGAGAGGTAGGTTTCAATTAGTGTATCTATTGACTATTTGCCCTTTGTAAATTTAATTTAATTATTTGTAGAATAATTAATGTCAGCCGTGATCATTTTTTGTTTTTGAAATTACAATATCATTCCTAACTACCAATATACCATTCTCCACCCGGTACGATATTGAGACTCAAACTCCTAGTCTCATGTTAAGGAACGAGAAACTAGTCCATCTGGTCGGGCACAGTTAATTCAATCGTAAATTATTACTATTTAAATAATGACAACGGTTTATGAGTGTACATTTAAAATAAAGTTCATAGCTTTATGCGTCTTCTTTAAACGATAGTATATAAACTTGAATCACGCCCAAATCAGTAAAACAACATTTTAAAATAGCTGAAAAAGGAGATTTAAAGCAAATGCCTCATTTGGATTTGGTTTTTAATATTTGGTTGTTACACTTCAAACCTAATATTTTGAATTTTATAGTCAAAATAGAATCTCTTTCCCAGCACATGAGGAAATGAGGAAGAGAATAAAAACAAAAAATTAATGGAAGTTTGACTGAGACATTTGGTATCTCCATATTCTGTCCCTTTTTGAGCTCTGTTTCTTCTTGTCTTATATATCCCAACTAATATATTTAAATGATTTTTTTTGACTGTGACATGATTCGCTTTTCTAAATTTTATTTGATAAGTGTGTAATCTGATTCGCTTTCTCTCAATATCTCTTATTATATATGTCAGGTGATTCACTTTCTTCCATCATCTCTTATATTTTCTTATTATTTATATATCTAAGATTATGATCTCGTGCAAATCAAGAATTCTTGTTCGATGTGATAACCGTGTTTTCATCATTATGTCATGTATTTTCATAATCGTATTTTAATTATTATGACATGTATTTTCATAATATCATTGTGGCAGACCAGAAAAAAAAAAAATCTATCGTAACACTCCTCCCCTTGACGGGTAATACTTTCCACTCTAAGGTATAAAAAATACACGTTCTTCTTGTTACATTTTGGTGGTTCTCACTCAACTCTTGATTATCGCTTAATATTTCGGTGTTTTCATATTTATGTCTTTTGGTATCATCCAAGAGGTTAGTAATTGTTTATTACATGGGAGTAAACAAATGTGATCATATCAAGCTGATTGTGCTATGTTGGAGGCTTTGTTTTTTCTTTTGTATTATATATATAACCCACGTGAATCCATATGCAAATAATGTGGTTTGTTTGTTTTCTCTGGTTATGATTGTGCGTATCATGTGATTCGATAAATAATTGTTATTATATGTTAAGTGACTCACTTTCTTGTATTATCTCTTATTATATATGTTAAGTGATTTACTTTCTCTTATTGTACACCTTTCTTTACTAAATATGGCACGTCAGTCAGGAGTGGCAATATTTCATGTCCATAGTGGAATTTTCAATTCCTGACAAAAACTAGACACAAAATTTCTGAATTTGAAACGTCCGCCTCATATATAGTAAAAAAAAAATTTATTCTAAAATCTATATTTAATTAAAAAAATAATCTTGAAATATTTTTTTTATTAATATAAGTTTTATTAAAATATTAATATATTTTAATATTATTTAAGGTTGGAAACAGAAAACGAGAAATCTCTAAAACTCGACTGGAAAATTTCTCATCGGTTAAAAACAGGAATTCTCACCCCGTTTCTAACGAGGACGAAAACGGAATTGTCAAATTCGCGTAAGACCCACTCCATTGTCATTTTCGTAACACGTGAATCACTGTCACCTGAATAATTCACATAACAGGAACCAAATCACGAGATTAGTGGGTTAATGTGTTCTAAATTGAATAAAATAAAATAAAATTTTAAAATCCAGAATCTCTAGATCCAAGAATAGATATGCCCCGAATCGATATCTTGTAGAGATAATGAAATTTTAAGAGATGTTCTTTTAGCATTTGTTTATAAAATAAGAGAATTGGTGGGTTAGGTTCTGTCTGGGGGGAAGTAAAATAAAAGAAAAGAAAGGCCCAACTGCTCTTCGATTTGAGAAAAGCTAGTCACTTCTTTTACTAATTTGAAGTAAGTGCCAATCATATCAAGAAGAGAATGTAAGACAAAATTTCCCAATCTGAGTTGAGCAAAGCAAATTTGGCTAAGCTAGTCAGTCACTTCTTAACTTTTACCATCAACTTTTATCCTCTTAGAATGAAAGAAATTAGAAATGACCTCAAATACCTTATGACATATTGATCATGTTTTTCTTAATCATTAAAAAATTTAAAAAAAATTACAAGATCCTTCTTAATTAATTATACACGAGTTTCACTTCAATCTCTTATTAACTTTAAAATTAACTTGTGGAGTTTCTCAAATTTGAAAAAGTTTCATTTCACCCTTTTTCGTTAATCTTTTTGAAAATTCTGTTAATTTGTTGCAAAATGACGAAAAAATTAGAAAAAAAGATCATAAACATTTTTACTTGTTTATTTTAATTTTTTAATAAAATTATATTTTTGTCGTTTCACAAAAAAATTAACCAATTTTTTGAAAGAACTAACGGATAAATTAATTGTGAAGTTAACGGAATTTAAGTGAAACTTGTGTATAGTTCAGTGGGGTCATGTGGAAATTTCCCTAAAACTTATATAATCAATTGGGTTTTAATGGAAAAGATTTGAAACAAATACAAAAATATTAATCAAATCACAATTATATGGATGATAATACTAAATTCATGTAGTTTCGAAAATAATACTAAAAAATAAAGTTATAGTAACTAAAAACATTATTTCTCACATCAATCATGAAAAATCCCTTTTTTTATATACATATAACTATATTTATTATAACGCGTTTTATGTCTTACTACACCTGTCTCAAGAAAATATATTCTAAACTCGCTTGATTACATTTTCGTTACGTATTGCTCTAACGATATTGAAATTTGAACAATATTTTTATACTCTTAATCAAATTTTCACATTAATGTCATCATTTCAATCTCTATTTTTACAATTCTTTATTACTCTCTAGTTCCATCAATTGAATAAAAAAATAATAAATGTTTAAACATTTTTTTAAAAGCAATAAATGTTTAAACAATTGATATATTTCTCTCACAATTCCATCATTTATTTATTTCCTTCTCCAATTTATTTTTCATCAAAAATGAACTCATGCTCAATTATATTTATTTTAAACTTTTTGAATATATTAAATATTGAAAATGAAATACGGTTTTTAAATATCTTATTTATTTTTAAACTTTGTGAAATTTTAATTTTTATACTAAAATTAGTTTCTTTTATTTTATGAAAAATTGTTTAAAAAAATATTTTTAAATATAAGGGTATTTTCGTCATTCCCAAAAAAGTTTTAAAATATATATAAGAAAGAGAACCTTAGAATTAGCATTTGCAATTCGTGCATGTAAGTGAGACTTTCGAATTTAAGATATTTGTAAGGCTTTTCTGTGGGTTTAAGCTACAAGGGAGAGGTCGGGTGTGTGCCCTTACCGAAGAGGTTGTCGCAGAAAAACATGCGTCAATGCACTTATTTAATATTGAGTTGTTATTCATTACACATAATATTTTTTATTAATCGTATTTTAATACTGTATATATCGTAATTTATATAATAAATTTATATGGTTGATTAGAGCCTATCATTTTTTAAAATTGATTGTCATTGAAGATGAAGATGAAGACCGACATTCGTTGATCGTCACCACATGTTGTCGATTGAAGCTTATGTGATTCGGAAAACAGCTGGAAGAAACAAAACACGTTTCAAAAACAAATGGTAAAAATAAAATGCAGAAAAAAATGAAATGTGTTTTATTAAACAAATAGTAATGGTGCGGAAAATATAGATAGGAATTTATTGTCAGCCGACACTGTTTTTCTTGTCTTATGTATCTTAATAACATAATATTTTTGTATTTAAATATGATTTGCTTTTCTAAGTTTTCATTGATTAGTTGGGTATGTAATGTGATTTTCTTTTTTGATTATCTCGTATTATTATATATGTATTGTGATTCGCTTTCTCTTTTATCTCTTATTATATATATATCACGTGATTCACTTTCTTGCATTATTACATGTGTTCACTTAGCATTTGTTTTCGTATTTAAGTCTCGTGGATCATTATCATCCAAAAGATTAGTAATTAATTGTTTATTATAAAGAAGTAAACCAATATGTGATCATATAAAGCTGATTGTGCTGTGTTGGAGGCTTTGTTTTTTTCTTTTGTATTATATAACCCACGTGAATCCATATGCAAATTATTGACACTAGACTTTTTTAATAAAATTAAAACTAAAATAATGTGATTTGTATTCTCTGGTTCTTAATGATTATGTGTGCAATATGATTAGATATATCTCTTGTTAGGTGTGTAAAGTGATTCAATTTTTTTAATTATTTATTAGAGGTAATTTCATGCCAGTACCTTAATTTTATCTCATTTTCAAATCAGTATATAAATTGCCAGTATCTCAAGTTTAATTAGTTGGAGGTAAGTACTTAATCTGTTAAATTTAACAGAATTGAGATGTGAAAAGATCAAAATGCCCCTAATGTTTATGATTTAAAATCTGATCGGTTTGACCGGTTCAAATCCAGTCAAATCGGTTCAATTTGATCGGTTTAATTATTAATTATTAATAATAATATAAAAAAATTAACTATTATTAATAATTAATATTATATTATATTGAAACTTTCGAATGGAATAACTCTCTCAGACGACTGTCATTTTGGGCTAATAAAATATCAAATAAAAGAGAATCGGAAGATAAACAATTTTGAAGAATAATATTAATAATTAAGTTAAAATAATAATTAATATATTTATAAATTATTAATATTATTCAATTATAAATAAATTTTTATTTAATTATTAATATTATTCTTCGAAATTATTTATCTTCTCATTCTCTTCGATTTGATATACTGTGAGCCCGAAACGGAGGTCGTATGAGAGAGTTAATAAATTCGAAAGTTTCAATGTAATATTAATTATTATTATCAATTAATAATTATTATTATTTTAATTAATAATAATTAAACCGGTCAAATTGAACAGGTTTGACTCTAGATTTAAACCGATCAGACCGGTCAGATTTCAAATCATAAGCATTAGGGGCATTTTGGTCTTTTCACATCTCAATTATGTTAGATTTAAACTTGGAGTACATGCAAAAAAAAATTTCAAAGTTGGGGTACTAAATTGAAAATGAGGAAAAGTTGAGGTACTGACATAAAATTACCCATATCTCTTATTATATCGATCTATCACGTAATTCATGCATGTGGCATCCAATTCACCTATTTTTACTTAGATATGGCACATTGGTGATGACAATACTTTCCGAATTCGAACGAGAACGGGAACGGGATAAGATATCCCCACTCCAATCCGCCTGATATATTAATGCATATTTCATAAAAGTAATATATTTTTTATTAAAATAATATTTTATAATACACTTATATGAAAATAATGATACTCTTAAATATATATTTCTTTACTGAATATGGCACGTCAGTCAGAAATGGCAATATTTCGTGTATGGAATATCTCTGTCACACTCCGCCTCATGCATCAAAAATAAATTTTTATTAAAAACTATATTCTAAAATACATATTTAATTAAAAAACAATCCTGAAATATATTATTTATTAAAATAATATTTTATAATACATATTTAAGAAAACAATAATACTTTAAATATATATTTTTTAAACAATAGTTTTAAGGGAAGAGAAAATTTTTGTACACCTAAATATACATTTTTGACACTTTCATATTCTACATTTTTTTTAGTACCCTGAATTTCATTTTGGGACAATAGTTTCAAAATACCCATGAATTGAACCAAAATTCAGGGTACTTCTGGGCCATTTTCCTAAAATACCCATGAATCGAACCAAAATTCAAGGCCATTTTTGGTAAATAAATGGTCATTTGTCCCAAAATAAAATTTAAGGTACTGAGAAAAAGAAAAAAAATGAAAGTGTTAAAAGTGTATATTTAGATGCACAAAAATGTCATTTTCTCTAGTTTTAAAATAAGTTTTATATAAAAAAATTAATTAATTTTAATATTATTTAAGGTTGGAAACATAAAACGAGAAATCACTGAAACTCGACTGAAGAATCTCGCATCGGTTGAAAATAGGAATTCCCGTCCCGTTTCTAACGAGGACGAAAACGGAATTGTCAAATTCGCGTCCATTATCATTTCTGTAACACGTGAATCACTGTCATCTGTATAATTCACATAATAGGAACCAAATCACGAGATTAGTGGGTTAATGTGTTCTAAATTGAATAAAATAAAATAAAATTTTAAAATCCATAATCTCTAGATCCAAGAATAGATATGCCCCGAATCGATATCTTGTAGAGATAGTGAAATTTTAAGAGATGTTCTTTTAGCATTTGTTTATAAAATAAGAGAATTGGTGGGTTAGGTTATGTCTGGGGGAAGTAAAATAAAAGAAAAGAAAAGAAAGGCCCAACTGCTCTTCGATTTGAGAAAAGCTAGTCACTTCTTTTACTAATTTGAAGTAAGTGCCAATCATATCAAGAAGAGAATGTAAGACAAAATTTCTCAATCTGAGTTGAGCAAAGCAAATTTGGCTAAGCTAGTCAGTCACTTCTTAACTTTTACCATCAACTTTTATCCTCTTAGAATGAAAGAAATTAGAAATGACCTCAAATACCTTATGATATATTGATCATGTTTTTCTTGATCATTAAAAAATTTTAAAAAAATTACAAGATTCTTCTTAATTAATTATACACGAGTTTCACTTCAATCCCTTATTAACTTTAAAATTAACTTGTGGGTTTCTCAAATTTGAAAAAGTTTCATTTCACCCTTTTTCGTTAATCTTTTTGAAAATTCTGTTAATTTGTTGCAAAATGACGAAAATACTCTTGTATTAAAAAATAATAAATAAAAATAATTTTAAACCTTTTTTCTAATTGTTTTCGAAAAACAAAGAATAAAAATAATATTTCATTTACTTTTGAAAAAAAATCAATTTGTATAAAAATTAATAAATAAAAAATGGCATTTAAAATTCATTTTTATTTTTTTATATAAAAAAATTTTAAATTTATTTTTACTACCAACTTAATTTAATTTTTTATTTCTTACAACGAAAAAATTAGAAAAAAAGATCATAAACATTTTTACTTGTTTATTTTAATTTTTTAATAAAATTATATTTTTGTCGTTTCACAAAAAAATTAACCAATTTTTTGAAAGAACTAACGGATAAACTGATCGTGAAGTTAACGGAATTTAAGTGAAACTTGTGTATAATTCAGTGGGGTCATGTGGAAATTTCCCTAAAACTTATATAATCAATTGGGTTTCAATGGAAAAGATTTGAAACAAATGCAAAAATATTAATCAAATCACAATTATATGGATGATAATACTAAATTCATGTAGTTCCGAAAATAATACTAAAAAATAAAGTTATAGTAACTAAAAACATTATTTCTCACATCAATCATGAAAAATCCCTTTTTTTATATACATATAACTATATTTATTATAACGCGTTTTATGTCTTACTATACCTGTCTCAAGAAAATATATTCTAAACTCGCTTGATTACATTTTCGTTACGTATTGCTCTAACGATATTGAAATTTGAACAATATTTTTATACTCTTAATCAAATTTTCACATTAATGTCATCATTTCAATCTCTATTTTTACAATTCTTTATTACTCTCTAGTTCCATCAATTGAATAAAAAAATAATAAATGTTTAAACATTTTTTTTAAAAGCAATAAATGTTTAAACAATTGATATATTTCTCTCATCAATTCCATCATTTATTTATTTCCTTCTCCAATTTATTTTTCATCAAAAATGAACTCATACTCAATTATATTTATTTTAAACTTTTTGAATATATTAAATATTGAAAATGAAATACGGTTTTTAAATATCTTATTTATTTTTAAACTTTGTGAAATTTTAATTTTTATACTAAAATTAGTTTCTTTTATTTTATGAAAAATTGTTTTAAAAAAATATTTTTAAATATAAGGGTATTTTCGTCATTCCCAAAAAAGTTTTAAAATATATATAAGAAAGAGAACCTTAGAATTAGCATTTGTAATTCGTGCTTGTAAGTGAGACTTTCGAATTTAAGAAATTTGTAAGGCTTTTCTGTGGGTTTAAGCTACAAGGGAGAGGTCGGGTGTGTGCCCTTACCGAAGAGGTTGTCGCAGAAAAACATGCGTCAATGCACTTATTTAATATTGAGTTGTTATTCATTACACATATAATATTTTTTATTAATCGTATTTTAATATTGTATATATCGTAATTTATTTAATAAATCTATATGCTTGATTAGAGCCTCTCATTTTTAAAAATTGATTGTCATTGAAGATGAAGATGAAGACCGACATTTGTTGATCGTCACCACATCGTTGTCGATTGAAGCTTATGTGATTGGGAAAACAGCCGGAAGAAACAAAACACGTTTCAAAAACAAATGGTAAAAATAAAATGCAGAAAAAAATGAAATGTGTTTCATTAAACAAATAGTAATGTTGCGGAAAATATAGATAGGAATTTATTGTCAGCCGACACTGTTTTTCTTGTCTTATATATCTTAATAACATAATATTTTTGTATTTACATATGATTTGCTTTTCTAAGTTTTCATTGATTAGTTGGGTATGTAATGTGATTTTCTTTCTTTGATTATCTCGTATTATTATATATGTATTGTGATTCGCTTTTTCTTTTATCTCTTATTATATATATCACGTGATTCACTTTCTTGCATTATTACATGTGTTCACTTAGCATTTGTTTTCGTATTTAAGTCTCGTGGATCATTATCATCCAAGAGATTAGTAATTAATTGTTTATTATAAAGAAGTAAACAAATGTGTGATCATATCAAGCTGATTGTGCTGTGTTGGAGGCTTTGTTTTTTTCTTTTGTATTATATAACCCACGTGAATCCATATGCAAATTATTGACACTAGACTTTTTTAATAAAATTAAAACTAAAATAATGTGATTTGTATTCTCTGGTTCGTAATGGTTATGTGTGCAATATGATTAGATATATCTCTTGTTAGGTGTGTAAAGTGATTCAATTTTTTTAATTGATTATTAGAGGTAATTTCATGTCAGTACCTTAATTTTATCTCATTGCCAGTATATCAAGTTTAATTAGTTGGAGGTAAGTACTTAATTTGTTAAATTTAACAGAATTGAGATGTGAAAAGATCAAAATGCCCCTAATGTTTATGATTTAAAATCTGATCGGTTTGATCGGTTCACATCCAGTCAAATCGGTTCAATTTGATCGGTTTAATTATTAATTATTAATAATAATATAAAAAAATTAACTATTATTATTATTTAATATTATATTATATTGAAATTTTCGAATGGAATAACTCTCTCAGACGACTGTCATTTTGGGCTAATAAAATATCAAATAAAAGAGAATCGGAAGATAAACAATTTTGAAGAATAATATTAATAATTAAGTTAAAATAATAATTAATATATTTATAAATTATTAATATTATTCAATTATAAATAAAATTTTATTTAATTATTAATATTATTCTTCGAAATTATTTATCTTCTCATTCTCTTCGATTTGACATACTGTGAGCCCGAAACGGAGGTCGTATGAGAGAGTTAATAAATTCGAAAGTTTCAATGTAATATTAATTATTATTATCAATTAATAATTATTATTATTTTAATTAATAATAATTAAACCGGTCAAATTGAACAGGTTTGACTCTAGATTTAAACCGATCAGACCGGTCAGATTTCAAATCATAAGCATTAGGGGCATTTTGGTCTTTTCACATCTCAATTATGTTAGATTTAAACTTGGAGTACATGCAAAAAAAATTTCAAAGTTGGGGTACTAAATTGAAAATGAGGCAAAGTTGAGGTACTGACATAAAATTACCCATATCTCTTATTATATCGATTTATCACGTAATTCATGCATGTGGCATCCAATTCACCTATTCTTACTTAGATATGGCACATTGGTGATGACAATACTTCCCGAATTCGAACGAGAATGGAATTGGGATAAGATATCCCCACTCCAATCCGCCTTATATATTAATGCATATTTCATAAAAGTAATATATTTTTTATTAAAATAATATTTTATAATACACTTATATGAAAATAATGATACTCTTAAATATATATTTTTTTTAATAACAAATAAATATTATTTTATGTTGCAAACGATAAAACGACAAATTTTCGTTCCATTTTTAATGGAGACAAAGGCAAGGACGAGATTGTCAAACCTGCCTAGAATCCACATTGAAATTTTAATCAGATAGTTGTGCAAGATGTCACACGCAATGTTATTTATAAAGCTATAACACTGTATTTGACAACTTGCGTAGATAAAGCATGACGGTAAATATAAAACGTAAAAAACAACGACACATCAAGTGTTTTACCCAGTTCGGTGCAATGTCACCTACGTCTAGGGACTTTCAGCCTAGTGGAAAGGTTTCACTATCAGCAATACGTCAAAACATACAAGTACATATGATCATCCCAAGATCTATACTTTATGCTACTTATTACACGGGCAAACCTATCTCAGGGTCTCCCCCTGAATCCAAGACTCCGTCTTGATTCCACTCTTCGAGCAATCGCCTTGCTCTGTCGGTTGAAGTCGTCGTTGAACGTTGTAGTTGCGTGCAGTCTTCACTCACGCGATCAGTAAACCCTCAATCACCTAACTCTCAATAGTTATGGTGATACACAATATCCTTAGCACAATCTACAACCTCTCAGCCCGCAAACCTTCACGTCTAAGAGTTTTGTAAATTATTGCTAGGAAACAATAAAAGAACCACACAATTGCTAAGGGAGTAGTCTAAGCTTTTATAGCAATCGAGCATGATACTAACCCTAATGGGTTTCATCTTTATCACCGTCTTTCTTCTTTCCAGAATCGGAGACGTTCTGGAACTTTTCATAATTCCTAATCGTAGTCGTGCTTTCTGCAGAACATGGACTTTCTTGATTTCCGTCGAACAAGATGTTTGTCGAGATGTCGTTAACAATGTCATACAAGATATCGCATACAATGTTTCGACATTCTTTATGACATTTTCTCTAACTCCTTAAAAATAAGCCAATCACCAAAAACGTCGTAACTACAATCTCCCCCTTTGGCTACTTTTCAGGTCAGCATTCTTCGTCGCTTCTCTGTTGCATTTATTGACAGCATTCTTCGTGGAATTTTGCATCGCATTGGTCGTAGCTTTTACTTGCAGCGATCGGCGTGCGTGCGTCTCGTGTCTTACGTCTTACTCCCCCTTGCTGGCTCAAAAAAGAGCCAAACTTAAAGAAAAATTCGAATAATAGAACCGGGCATAAAATGCAAACTTAACTCACACACATTCCCGATCAGCAGTCGAGAATATGTATGAAGCATGTTCAGATCAAATACAACATAAAGAGTCGATCAGTTTTTAGAAAATTCATAAAGTACTTAAAATTCAAACAGAACTGCTGCTGGAACTAACAGTATCTTCTTCTGTAGCAGTTGCAATGGGATCTTTGGTAATGTCTTCAGTGGAATCAGGTAGAGAGGAGGAAGCATTGTTGTCAGAGTCTTGAGGAGGCATCGACTTTAGCAAGTTAGCACAGTGAGATCTACGCTGGGACAGGTGCTTCAGCGCCATCTTCAGGTTGACGATGTCCTCGTCAAGTACAACTATCTCTCTTTCGAGCATTATTGCATCTCTGCTGGTAGTCTTTGTTGGAGGGGCAGCACTGGTAGCTCGACTGGTTGTCGCCTTGGTTGGTTTGACTTCTGTCCTGACAAGATCAGTAGCATGCTTGCCCTCGAACAACTTGTGGCTAACCATAATCATTCCTCCACGCTTTCCTGCATTATCGGTTGTCTTCAACACACCAGGGTGTTGCTGCACTAGTAGCTCAGATATAAGGGAGGGAAAAGCAATAGGTATCTTCACAGCTTGTGATCTGGCATGTCTAACAAGGTGGTCAATAACAAACTGGCCAATAACAAACTGGCCAAAATAAAGTGTGGAACCAGTACCTATTTGGAAGATGAGAATTGCCACCTCCGGTCTGATGGAGGATGCATGTGTAGAGGGTGCCCAATTTGCTAATCCGATACAGAATAGTATGGAGTATTTTGAAGTGAGATCCGAGGCCGCCACAGTGCCTTTAGTAGGCCACACTCTGCTCTTATCACCAGTTATCTCCTTGAGTACCTTGTTCAGGTCCGGTGGTGGCACAGAGCGGACACACTTCCTCCCCAAGAAGGCATTTATAATGTCAGAGGAGATGTTGAAGCGTAAGCCTCTGACATAGACCTTCTCACAGTCCGGATCATCCGGAGAACCAAATCCAGCAGGCAAATTTGCAATAAACTCTTTAACCAACAGAGGATAGTGATTACCTATGTCGGTGACAGTCTTCATGAGTTCCGCCTTTTGCAAAAGCTTGACGATGGCTTCCAGTCCAAGGATCTCCGAGGACAAGGTTTTCTCGGGATATGCCGTCCTTTGGAACACAAACTCCCACCGAGTTGCACTAGCAGCCGAATGGAATGACACATTTTCATATGGGACACTTGGGGTGTTCTTGACCTGCTTCTGGCTCACTGCCTTATTTGCTTCTTTTATGGTTACTTCCTCTACATCATCATCACTTTCTTCATCAACCAGTCTCTTTTTGGAGATAACCTTTTTTCCTTTATCCTTGGCGGACAACTTCTTCTTTTTGCTGGGGCCTCCAGCATTCTTCACTTCCTTCTTTTCTTGGTTACTCTCAACTTTCCTACCATTATTGCAAGACTTTCATTTTCTTCTATCACTTTCTTTTTCAGGGACGAGAGCACTATGTATGCTGTTTCAGTGGCATCCTCTGTGACATCTCCTCTAACAACCAGAGGCATTTCTTCTATGACATTAGCTGCGACGTCTTCAGGAACATACTCTGTGGCAGCAATAGTTACATCGTCTTCTACACCATTTGCATCATTTGCAGGGTTGTTTTCCTTCTCAACTCCTTCCAGATCGGTATCCCCGTCTCCGGTCTCCTCCTTCTCAGAATTATTTTTGTCACTAATTTCTTCCTCAGCTTATTCCGAGTCAGAAACTTCTTCTTCTTCTACCACAGCTTCTTCTGTGGGTACAGGAACGACATCTTTCACACCTTCTTCTCCACCCTCTCCTTCTGCGATTCTCTCTAATCCATGATTGACCGGGGTCACGTCATTCTTTTCCCCTTCAGTGTTTATCAGATTCTCAACCACTCCTTCTTGAGAAGGGTCATGATTTTTCAGTAGTAACTCTAACAAGTCACTGTTCCTAGAAGTATCAGTATTCGATACGACGGAAGAATCGATACCTTGAAAAATTGCTGAAATTGGCGTAGGGATGATTTGCATGGAGGCTTCTTGACTTCCTTGGCCACCGCTAGTCCCTCGCTGACGGCCTGTAAGTTCTGTCATCGTGAATGCAGAGTTTCCAGTCCGAGTTTTCTTTAGAACTCGAGAGAAAACGGGTGTTGGTGCTTCTTCCGGTGGGATTTCTCTAGAGGAACCCTCGGCATCCTTCTTTGGCTTCAGTCCTTTGATTCGTACCCCATATTTGTTGGTGCCGGGTTTACTACTTTTGGGGCTCTTTACCTCGGTCTTCCTAGGTTTGATATTTCATCCGTCAGTGGCTTTCTTCGGCGCCAGAGTGCTCCTGGTTTTCACCATTTTTGTCGAGAGTGATGATGTTTTGCGCAAGAGTTTGAGAGATGGGAGCGAAATACCCAAACAGAGGCAGACTAGGTTTTTGAAAAAAATCAAATCTGTAGGTAACATACTGTATCTCGCGACCTTTCCTCTTTTTATGTGGGATTGGGTTTTTGGTATACTTGGCCCAATGGCATGTGTTGGGATTTTTGGACCGGTTCATGAAGAGGTACCAACCAACTCTGGTTCATGGATCCGACTTGTCACAAGGGAAATCAACCCATGTGTATCGTGAGTAATCGTCTACACACACAAACACGTATCGTTTTCCTCCAAGGCTTTCAACTTGCATTGGCCCCATGAGGTCAACGTGTATTAGTTCGAGTACTCGTGAGGTGGTGATATGCTGCAGCTTCTTGTGTGACATCTTTGTTTGCTTTCCAGTTTGGCATTCTCCGCAGATCTTTCCTTCCACAATTTTTAGGTTTGGAATTCCAGTAATGGCATGCTCTGAGATTGCCTTCTGCATGCTTCTAAGGTTTATATGTCCAAGCTTTCTATGCCAAAGTTTGGTTTCGTCTGCTTTGGAGACAAGACACTTTGTCGCCTCGATATGTGAATCGGGCGACCAGATGTAACAATTATCCATTGAGCGGATTTCTTGTAGGATAGTGACTTGATCGAGATCTTTTACTATACAGACTTCTTTTGTAAATTTTACTTCTGAACCCATATCAAAAATCTGGCCGATGCTAATTAGATTTGCCTTGAGTCCTTCTACAAGTAATGCTTCAGTTAGGCAAGAAGCTCATGGATGCTTGAGCAGTCCTTTTCCAATAATTCGGGCTCAAATCCCATCTCCAAAAGTAACACAGCAGTTTGTATATAATTTGAGATTGGAAAGAAACTCATGAGTACTCGTCATGTGTCGAGAACATCCACTATCGAGATACCAGTCCTTGTTGGTTGAAGCACTCAAAGAGGTGTATGCAACATTAGCTCGATAGACTAGATATTTTGGTCTCCATTCAAGGCGGGATGTTTTCCGAGGAGTCGAGAGATGACCTTGATATCTCTTTTGATTTTATGGTAACTGAGCTTGCTTCTTCCATGGAGTTGAAAGGAGAATGGTCTGATGTGACCCCTTCGACTACAGTAATGACATATCCACTGATATTGATATGCTGGATTTCTGGAATATCGATGTCTGCATGGAGGATGTCTTCTGGCAATTGATTGACAAGAACATGTTATAGAAGATGTCACAACATTTGTTGTAGGTTGTCCTGTCATCTTGTAGTTTCTTGTCAGCCATGGCTTGTTGTGGGACAAACTTTGTGAGTGTTGATGAGGAGGTATAACATTGTGTCTGGCATCTTGCACAACTACCTCTAATACCAATTGAAATTTGGGTAAATTCCCCATGACCCCCCTTAACTATAAGCGTGTCTCACATGCCCCCCCTTAAGTACAAAATCAATCTGTGAGGTGCCTTAACTATCCAAAAATCCCACTTTACCTTTTTTGTTGACTTTTTAAATAATTCTGTTAAGTTTTTGTGAAATGATGAAAATACCTTTGTATCTGAAAAACTAAAATAAATAAATAAAAATGATTTTGAACTTTTTAAAAAACTTTTTAAAAATTATTTTTACTATCAACAAAATTTTATTCTTTATTTTGTACAACGAGAAAATAAGAAAAAAAGTTCAAAATCATTTTTATTTATTTATTTTAATTTTTCAGATATAAGGGTATTTTCGTCATTTCACAAAAACTTAACAGAATTTTGAAAAAAGTCAACAAAAAAGGTAAAGTGAGATTTTTGGATAGTTAAGGCACATCACAGATTGATTTTGTAGTTAAGGGAGGGGCATGTGGGACACGCTTATAGTTAAGGGGGTCATGTGGAATTTACCCTTGAAATTTTGATCTGGTAGTTGTGCAAGATGTCACACACAATGTTATGTATAAAGCTATAACATCGTATATGACAACTTACGTAGATAAAGCAGGACAGTAAATATAAAACGTAACAAACAACGACACATCAAATTGTTTACCCAGTTCGGTGCAACGTCACCTACGTCTGGGGGCTTTCAGCCTAGTGGAAAGGTTTCACTATCAGCAATACGTCAAAACATACAAGTACCTATGATCATCCCAAGATCTATACTTTATGCTACTTATTACACGTGCAAACCTATCTCAGGGTCTCCCCCTGAATCCAAGACTCCGTCTTTATTCCACTCTTCGAGCAATCGTCTTGCTCTGTCGGTTCAAGTCGTTGTTGAACGTTGTAGTTGCGTGCAGTCTTCACTTACGCGATCAGTAAACCCTCAATCACCTAACTCTCAATAGTTATAATGATACATAATATGCTTAGCACAATCTACAACCTCTCAGCCCGCAAACCTTCACGTCTAAGAGCTTTGTAAATTATTGGTAGGAAACAATAAAAGAACCACACAATTGCTAAGGGGGTAGCCTAAACTTTTATAGTAATCGAGCATGAGTACTAACCATAATGGGTTTTCTTTTTATCACCGTCTTTCTTCTTTCCAGAATCGGAGACGTTCTGGAACTTTTCATAATTCCTAATCGTAATCGTACTTTCTGCAGAACATGGACTTTCCTGATTTCCGTCGAACATGATGTTTGCTGAGATGTCGTTAACAATATCATACAAGATGTCGCATACGAAGCTTCGATATTTTTTATGACATTTTCTCTAGTTTCTTAAAAATAAGTCAATCACCAAAAACGTCGTAACTAGACACATCATTGTCGTACCTATGGCAGGTGAATCACTTTTTCATACGTGATTGACATGACAGGAATGAAATCATGATATTGCAAGAATAATGTGTTGATGTGTTTCCACATTGAATAAATCAGAGAATAAAATTTTAAAAATATGCAGAATCTCCGGATCCAAGAACATATATGTCATGAATTGATGTCTTGCAGAGAAAGAATGAAATTTTAAGACTTTTTTTTAGCATTTGCTTATAAAATAAGAATGGTGAGTTGGGTTCTGTTCGGGGAAGTGATATAAACGTAAGGAAAGGCCCAAGTACAATTTTAATCTCCGGATCCACATTGCATATTTTAATATTATCACAGTTGGAGAAGACATCAGCTACAAACCGATTAAAAAGTCAAAATTTTAAACTGTATAACATGTATTGCAATATTGTATAACCACGTAAAACATATAGTACAATGTTGTATAATATGTTAGATCTGTGCAAAATTGTTGTCAGTCATGCTCATTTTCTTTGAAATTATAATATCATCTTTAACTACCTATATACCATTTCCCACTCGATATCACATTTGAGCCTCGAACTCTTTATTTCATGTCAAGAAGCGAGTAGATGGACCATCAGATCAGGCGCAGTTGATTAAGCCGTACATTATTAATTATTATCCAAAAAATAGTAATATTTTATAAGTTTGTATTTAAAGTAGTGTTTATACTTAAATGTACCTTTTTGAAAAGTTAATATATAAAATTTATTTTAAACTTTAATTACGCCCAAATCAATAATTTTGAAGAGCCAAAATAATTGACGCTTTGAAGTCTAAGGCAAAATAATTTAAGTTTTCAATATTTGGTTGTTACACTTCAAACCTAACATTGTTAATTTTATAATCAAAATAGAAGTACTTGACCAGCACATGAGGGAGAGAATATTTATAAAACAAAAAATTAATGGATGTTTTGACTGATCCATTTGGTATGCTTTCGATAAATTGTTATCCTGTCCATTTTTGATAAATGTGTATGCTCTGTAAATTGTTATTGTATTGGGAAGTAAACATATTGGCTGGCTCTGTTTTTTCTTGTCTTATATATTTCAACTAAATTAATTTTGTATTTAAATGATTTTTTTTAAGTGTGATATGATTCAGTTTTTTAAGTTTTCTTTGATTTGATTTGGTGTCTAATGTGATTCGCTTTCTCTGAATATCTTGTATTATATATGTCACATAATTCACTTTCTTGCATTTTCTCTTATATATGTGTGTGTTGATCACTTATATTTATGTCTAATGGATCATTATGATCCAAGAGATTAGTAATTGTTTACAATTGGAAAGTAAACAAACATGTGATATCAAGCTGATTCTATATACATCAAGCTGATTGTGCTTTGTTGGAGGCTTTGTTTTTTCTTTCGTGTTATATAAAAACCTACGTGAATCCATATGCAAATTGACACTACATTTTTTTAATAAAATAATTTTGTGTTGAAATAATGTGATTTGTTTTCTCTGGTTATGGTTATGTGTGTAATGTGATTCGATGTATCTCTTATTATTATTATTATTATTGTGTGTGTAAAGTGACTCACTTTCTGGTATTATTATCTCTTATTATATATATCGAGTGATTTACTTTCCATAATTGTATATATGCATGCAGTTCATAAATGACAATATTTTATGTTCCTGATGAGATCTTTGAATTTGGACGAAAATTAGGCGGAAACATTTTGAATTTGAAAGGAAACGGGTGAAGTATTTCTGCCTCACTCGGACTCGATATATTAAAAAATATTTCTTAGAAAAAATAATCTTTAAATATGTATTTTTATTATAATACATATTTAAGAAAATAATAATGCTTTTAAATATATATTTTTATTAAAACAATAGTTTTAATATAAGTTTTATTAAAATAATAAATATGTTTTCATATTATTTTGAGTTAAAAACACAAAACGGAAAATTTTCGAAACTCGACGAGAAATCTTGCTCCCGTTAGAAACAAGAATTTCTGCCCTGTTTCTAACTAAGACGGAGACAAGATTGTCAAATCCGCCCAAGACCCGCTCTATTGTCATCCTTATAACACGCGAATCACTTTCTCCTATATGATAACATAAATTAAATTACGCTATTGCGAGATATTGTGTTAAAATAGCCTAATTTATTAATGTGACCAATATCAAAAAGTTCACTAAGTGAATAAAAATAATATTTCTCACATCAATCGTGAAAAATCTCTTTAGTTTAAATACATATACCTATACTTATTATAACGGGTTTTACGTTTTACTGCACCAGTTATAAACAAATTATTCTAAACTCGCTTGATTACATTTTTGTTACGGATTACTCTAGCGGTACTAAAATTTGGACAATACTTTACAAAAATATAAAAGGTCAAAATTACTTTAGTCTATTAATCAAGTTTTAAATTTAATGTTATCATTTCAATCTCTATTTTTTTTTCATTTCTATGTGATTTTCTAGTTCTATCTATTGAGTAAAAAAATTCAAAGAATTGATGTATTTTTATCATCAATTATATCATTTATTTATTTCCTTCTCTAATTTATTTCTCATCTCATCCTCAATTTTGTTTATTTTAAAAATTTTGGAAATAAAAAATAGTTTTTAAACATCGTTATTTATTTTTAAAATTTTAGTTTTTAGACTAAAATCAGTTTCTTAAATATTATACAAAATTTGTTTTAAAAAATATTTTAAATACAAGGGTATTTTTATTTCTTGAAAAGTTATATATATATATATATATATATGCATTCCATTGAGAACAGTCATTGGTGTTAGAACGTTAGAACATAATATGACCTTCAGAACAAATTAAATCCAACGCACCAAATTAATCAGAATTCCAAACGTGTGCGCGCATCAGCATGGGCAGAAGGGCAATTTCGGCAACTGAAAATTCAATTGAAGGAAACTGATTGTGAAAAATGGATGAGATTTAATTACAAAAGTGGGAAAATTTTAAATACAATTAAACACGATCCTCATATATTTAAGGGAAAATTTCACTTAGCCCTCCTAAATTTGACCGAGTTTAAATTAACTCCCCTTAATTTTAAAATTAACTTGTGAAGTCCCGTAAGTTTGAAAAAGTTTCACTTTACCCTTTTCCGTTAACTTTTTTTAAAATTCTGTTAACTTTTTGTGAAATGACGAAAATACTCTTTTATTACAAAATTATAATAAATTAATAAAAATGATTTTATTGTATAAAATAAAGAATAAAATTCAGTTATTAGTAAAAATAGTTTTTTAAAAAAATTTCTTATAATGTTTTTTTTAACTTTAAAACGATTTTTATACACCGTTTTTTATTTTTAAATTTTTTAAGAAATTTTTTTTAAAAAAAATTAATACTAAAACATTATTTGTTTTTATAAAAAAAATAAGAAAACAAAAAGTTCAAAATCATATTTATTTATTTTTTTTAATGAAAGGGTATTTTCGTCATTTCACAAAAGTTAACTGAAAAGGGTAGAGTGAGACTTTTGCAAACTTAGGGGACTCCACAGGTGGATTTTGAACTTAAGAGGGGTTAAGTGAAACTCGGTCAAACTTAAGAGGGGTTAAGTGAAATTTTCCCTATATTTAATTAAGCACAAATGGGGAAAATATTACTAAGTTGATTTAATGAGTAATCATGACAAAACAACGACATTAAATAAAAATATTTAGGGATATGAAATTTATAAGAAAAAATAAGATATAATAGTATGTTCAGCAAATTAAAAAAATTCAATCAGATAACAAATTTTTGGACACTATTAATTGACTACCAAACTTTGAATAATGAATAATATTAATGGTCAATTTCTTAATAGCACATTCAGGGGAGTTTCACATCAATGGTGAATATTCAATATATGTTAAGGGGTTTTTTTGGGTTTGACGTGGTGACAACGTGTGGCTATCAGTGAATCAGTATGGCTACAATGAGATACAAACGGCCATCATATTCGTCATGTGGTTGCAATTAACACATATGACTTCTTAGTATGTATTAAGGACTTGATTTGTCTAGAATGACATCGGATACTGGGATATAATATAAGCGTGGAGAATTCAAAATAGTTTGTGTATGTGGATGAAGACGTGTAGCTGCGAGGGAGAGAGTGTGGCTACAAAGAAGGTGAGTATAGTTCTAAAGGAATTAGTGTGGCTATAATGGACATGAGTGTGATTGTTTGGTAGTCAGTGTGGCTACCACTGTAGTATGTATGGCTATCCTGAAGAAAGAGCATTTCAGCTTTTCTTACCGTCACTATAGCATGACTATTAGTGTGAATAACTATTGCATACTTTAAAGAGATTCAGAGATAGTTATCTTGTAATAACTTTATGACATGATTATCGACAAATAGATGGTATAAGTGTAAGTCCGCCAAAATGATGAGTAGTTGTGAATTAAGAAGTATGACTTCAATTTAAAGCCAATGAATATATTTTCAACAGTTTGGCTATTAGGGAGTGAGTGTGGCTACCAAGGAGGTGATTATAACTGATGGGAATCAGTGTGACTACATTGACAATAAGTATGGTTGTTGAGGAGTACGTATGGCTACCATTGTAGTGGGTATGGATGCACCGAGGTAAAGAATGGCCATAAAATTCTCCAAGTGGATGCAATCACAAGTATGACTACTATTTGAACTAGATTGGCTGACATGGAGTAAGTGTGGCTATAGAGAAAATATGTGTGGCTACCATAACTGATCACAGAAAACTCATTTAAATGGAAGTTAATCTAAGGAATGCCTTCAGAGTTCATCAACAACATAATTCAAACAGAGACACACTAATTGAGCGTAAAAACATAAACTAGAAAACCTAATCATTATTCGAGGTATTAAATAACTATCTGATTTAAAAAAAATAAAAAAATAATTAATTTTAGAAATATAAAAATTAAATAACCTAATCATTGTTCGAGATATTTAATACGGATCTGATTTATAAAAAAGGGATATGAATAATTTTCGAAAAATAATAACACAGAATTAGTAAGAGATTACCTTCCTCCGAATTTTTTATACTACCCTCGCATATCATTTGGTTTAATGAATTAGTGAGTCTACACCACATTGTGCTATCTTGATGACACCACAGATCCACGGTTCGTATCTATTATAACGTTCTAACAATAATTAGATGTTCTCATAACAAAGTGAACCTCAAAGTTAGCATTTATAATTCAAAGATGTAAGTCATTATACTTTCGAATTCGTAGATAAATTTATGTGGCATTATTTCAAAAACCTAATATAAATAGGTTAATGAATGCACTTGGGCAGCTTTAGTGCTTTACTGTATTAAGTTCAGTCAGAAAATAAAATACCGTAAAAGCAATGACGGCTAAACTACCATGTCACTATCAAATTTTTCTTTAGTAACGGCGTATACAGGAAGAATACGCCGTTACAAAATTATTAGTAACGGCGTATTCAGTAGTATACGCCGTTACTAAATGTAACGGCGTATTTTAATGCGTACGCCTATGTAGGTAAATACGCCGTTACAAGATCTTCCCGTTATGTTACCGTTTGTTACCGTTCTGTCGTTGTGTTACCGTTAATTAGTAACGGCGTATGTAGGTAAATACGCCGTTACAAAATCAATGTATAAATCTTCACAGAACCTTCTCCCATTCTCCTCACATTTTTCTCCCAATTCTCTCCTACTTTATATTTCCCGACAAGGGCATTTCCGTAATATCATCTCCATTTTTCGACAACTCTCTCTCAAAATACTACGGTTCATATCATCATTCTCCATATTAGTAGGTACGTACATTTTTTTTTATTAATAATGCATTATGTAATGTATTTTATTAATTTAGGTTAAATGCCCGTAGATTATTCCATTAATTTTGTTGCTATAATAATAATAATTAAATAATTGAATTGGTGTTATAGTTGATAAATATAGTCAATTGTAATTGATTATTAACCGTAATTATTTGTATAATATATAGAATGGATCGTGGGTGGATAACATCTCGTAAGATGAGTGAGGAGTGGATGAACGGATTAAGTAGTTTCGTCAAATTTGCGAGACGAAACGCGTAAACAGATGGCGTGGGACGTTTCAAGTGTCCGTGCACTAGATGTTGTAATTATTTTTGGCACGATATGGACACCATTTGCGATCATGTATTGAAGAAAGGTTTCCTTACATCGTACAATGTGTGGATCCATCACGGCGAAGCTAGAGGCCTAGTTCGAGTCGGCCTAGTTCGAGCCGAAATCTAGATATGAGTCTCCCGTCAAGTTCGCATAATCCCCCTTGTTCGACGTCGGCGCACACTCCAGAGTACGTCGATCCGGTGCATCAGTTCGTGAATGATGTAGATCCATGTAGAGATGTAAGGATTGACGAAGATGAAGGCGAGAACGACGAGGATGAGTACGAGGACGAGGACCAGGACCAGGACCCACGATTGGAGATAAGTTCGGTGACCAAAGTCGAGGCCAGACTTGCTAAAGCGAAGATGACGACGTACAACCGGTTGGTGACGGAGTCACAACAGCCGTTGTACAAAACCACAAGCGTTGTCACTAGTGAAGATATTTCTTTGGAAGCGATGTTAAGGATGTTGTGTATCAAACAGAGCACCGGGATGTCAGACGTGACTTTTACCCAGGTCGCGAAAGAGCAATGTCGTATGTTACCACAACCTAATTCGTTTCCATCTAGTTACGCAGCTGCGAAAAAGATAACGAAGGCCATCGAAATGCCACACGTGAAATACGACGCATGTTTGTACGGATGCACTTTGTATTACAAAGAGTTCTCCGCTCTGGACAAACGTGGAGTTTGTAAAGAACCACGGTTTACTATGGAAGGGAAAAAATTAGTTCCGAAGAAGACGTTGTGGTACTTCCCATTGACTCCTCGACTTCAACGGTTATATCTTGCGGAAGAGACGGCTGAGTGGATGCGATGGCACGGTGAGCGGGAGAAGGAGGACGATGACGTATTAGTACATCCATCGGACGGTGCTGATTGGATTCAGTTTGACAAGAAATATCCTCAATTTTCGGAAGAAGTCCGAAACGTGCGGCTGGCCTTGTCATCCGACGGGTTTTCTCCATTTGGGCCTAATGCTGCGAGTTACAGTTTGTGGCCTGTAGTTGCTATCCCGTTGAATTTTCCACCCTCGATGGCTATGCGGAAGGAGTATAACATCCTCACCATGTTGGTATCAGATCCAAAATCACCTGGTAAATGTTTGAATAACTTTATGCGTCCATTGATTGATGAGTTGAAACAATTGTGGACGAACGGAGTTGTCACGTGGGATGCTTCCAAGAAAGAGCCGTTCATAATGCGGGCTGCTGTGATGTGGACAATCAGTGACTTTCCGGGTTTGGGAATGTTGGGTGGCTTGACCACTAAAGGCTATAAGGCATGTCCCTTATGTTTGGACAACATCGACTCTTCACGCAGTAACTCAAGAATATCTTACCAAGGTGCGCGTCGGTGGTTACCTCCGAAGCACCCACTGCGCTTTGTCCCGGAGGCATTTAACGGGCAGATCGAGACTCGTAGAAGGCCTAAGCGGTATTCAGGGACTGCTATACTGAAGGCTATTAGGCGTCATACTTATCTCGAGCCTAGTCTACACCCAAAGCACAATAAACGAACTGGTTTAGCTATCTGTTGGTCTCATGAAAGCATTTTCTGGCAGCTGCCCTATTGGAAAACTCACAGAGTGAGACATGCGTTGGATTTAATGCATATAGAGAAGAATGTGTGCGACAACGTCATAGGTACAGTTCTCGGACTAGCGGGGAAGACTAAAGATGATTTGAAAGCGAGGAGAACGTACGAGGAACAGAATGTGCGCCAAGACCAATGGGTGGGCCAGGACGGGGAGCTCCCTGATACGCCTTATGGGGTCAAGGGTGTACACCGGAAGGCCGTACTTGAGCATATCCGAGCAGTGAAGTTCCCCTCCGGATATGCGGGAAATTTGAAGATTAAGGTCAATCCTGATGAGAAAAAGTTTCTCGGACTTAAGACCCACGATTGTCACGTGCTTATCCAACGCATCTTCCCACTTGTCATTCGGAAGTACGTTCCGACTCATGTAGCAGAAGCATTAGCATACCTCGGCAGGGTGTTTCAGGTGTTGTGCACGAGGGAGCCGACGAAGAAAACACTAAAAAAATTGCACGAAGATATGGTGGTTTTAGTCTGTAAGTTGGAAACTATCTTCCCTCCATCATTCTATACCATTATGGTTCACTTGCTACTACACCTATCAGATCAAGTTATTCGGACCGGCCCAGTTCATTTCACTTGGATGTTTCCAATTGAACGGTATGATCCTTCTCTTCAGTAATTTCATTTCCAATTACCATTGAAATGTATAATCGAATATCACATTAAATTCACATTTTGAATGTAGGCAACTTGGCGTGTACAAGAAAAGTGTGTGAAACCCTTGATATCCAGAAGGTTGTATAGCCCAACAGTACTTGATGCACGAGTCTGTCACCTTCACTCAGATGTACCTAAATCGCGCCACTTCAGCCAGGGAAACATTTGTTACTCCAGCTCTAGGTTTCCACTTATCAGTTGTTTCCCCACATGTACAAGTAAAAAGCGTGGTGCGAAACGAGAAATTGAGCGTTTCCTAGATGTTCTGGGCGAATTGGACTATTGTTGAGAATTGTGACGAAGCAGATAAGTACGTAGAATCACATCGAGCAGGATTTGTTCAAAGGTTCCCTAGAAAATCTCTAAAGGACCGAGTTATGTCATTCATGTTTGAGTGGGGAAAAGTTGTAAGTACAATATATCTCTTATGCTACAATTCATACAACTTAATTACTGCAACTAATATTAGAATTTAATATGCAGATTGCCGGTCGAGGGGAACAACGAGAGTTGATACTACTATCTGCAGGTCCTCGTTCTTCGGCGATTTATTCACAGTGTACTGTGAATGGTGTGAAGTTCTTAACGTTGCGAATCGACCAAGGCCGGAGAAATCAAAATTCAGGGGTCATGATTGAAGCAAACGGAATATGTTACTACGGTGTTCTTATGGACGTCGTTGTCCTAACATATTCCGAAAGCATGCCAGTCGTTTTGTTCAAGTGTCGGTGGTACGACGAACGAACCGTGAGGAAGGACGACAATGACTTCATTTCCATAAACACTTCCACGGATTGTCATAAACAAAACCCGTTTTGCCTTGCTATACAGGCGAAACAGGTGTACTACATCAACGACCCGGATGTGGTGAACTTTGCGACTTCGTGGAAGGTTGTCAACGTTGTCTCTCATAGAGGTCACTACAAACCGAGCAGTTTAGCTCGTGCAGGCGATGAAGAGCCAGAGTTCGAAGTAGATGAACCGTACCAAGAAGATCGAATTGACATGGTGCGACCGGGTGGTGTAAGGATCGATTTGAGATACTTACACCAAAATCCACGGCCTGTCTCTACAGCTGATTCAGAGGACGAAGACAACGAGGATGGAGACAACGAGGACGAAGACAACAAGGACGAAGACAATATGGAAGGGCATGAAGATTACGATTCAGCCAACTCAGATAGTTAGACAAATATGTATTTAACGGCATTTAACCGACTATCAATAAATTTGTTCATTTCCGTAAACACTTCAACGCATTTATCATTTATCATTTGTGAATTCGGTTTTTTGAAGAACAAAGTTTGAGAGAAAACACTACAAAAACAAGCTCTTCCATGAAAACAAGCCCCTGGAAAAAAATTTCCAAGTTTTAGGATTAGTAACGGCGTATACATATATCATACGTCGTTACTAATTATGTTAAAAATTTAGTAACGGCGTATACACATACATACGCCGTTACTAATGTTATGTATAACTTAGTAACGGCGTATTATGTTGAATACGCCGTTACTAGTGGTCAACAATCTTGACCATCAGACCAGTCAAGATTGTTGACTTTCACACTTGACTTCGATATTCATTTCTCGTTTCATATACTAAATGACTACCCAATTGAAATTAATCATTGTACACTACCTAAAAATTATATACGTTAATCAAAATTGAAAACCACGTAACAATTTCATGGCGGAAATGACATTTTCGGAGGTTTGACCGTTACTTACGGATGTGTTTACGGGTGATCGGTTTAGATCGAGATTTATACGTGTTTAAAATTTACTAGAAATTTGGCCTATGAGCGACAACACTATTACGCTTCAATCTGTACGGTTGGATTAAAACACGATTTTTGACACCACTCACTTTCGGTGAAAGCGTGAGTTTAGGGTTTAGGATGGTAAACCCTAAACTATACCCTAAACGCTAACATCATCGAACGTTTAGTTCAATTCAATATTTGTATAATAATCCAAACCGTTGTAAATGTTGGAAATGTCATTGAAGTGATATAGTTCAATTTTCAGAAAAATCAAACCACGGGAACACTACCGATCAATCACGATCGGTCAAACCGAATAAAATATTAATTTAGGGTTTGAAATAGTAACAGCGTATGTGATGAATACGCCGTTACAAAGTGGGCGGGAAATGAAAATTTGGCGAAAATTTCAATTCCGCGCCAAAATTTTCATTTCCCCGGGCAAAAAATTAGTAACGGCGTATCTTCCCCATACGCCGTTACTAATTTCAATCCGTTGGGTAACGGTCAAAAATCTTTCCGTTACGATTTTTGCCCGTTGGGGGTTTTGTAACGGCGTATATAAGGTACATACGCCGTTACTAATTTAGTAACGGCGTATGTACCTTATATACGCCGTTACTAGGGTTGGGTATATAAAGACTCAACCCTCTTCTTCTTCCTCCTCGCTTTCTGCCTCTCTTCTTCTGATCTCCCCTCTTCACTCATTGCCTCCCTCACTCACTGCCTCTCCCTCACTCACTGCCTCTCCCTCACTCTCCGTCTCCGTCGCCGTTTCCGGCCAGACACCTCCGTCTCCGTCGCCGTTTTCTCTTCCACATCAGGTAAGTACTATTTAAATTTTTAGGGTTTAGGGTTTAGGGATATATGTTAAAATTTGTGAAATTTTTTAAAAATTGTATATGTGAATATGTTAATTGTATATTAGAATTTGTATGTTAGAATTTGTATGTTAGAATTTGTATGTTAATTGTATGTTATAATTTGTGAATATGTTAGAAATTTAAAATATGTTAAATTAGGTAAAAAATAGAATATGTGAATATGTGAAATTTAGAATATGTGTTAAATTTAAAAATTGTATGTTAATTATGTTAGAATTTGTGAATATGTTAGAAATTTAAAATATGTTAAATTAGGTAAGAAATAGAATATGTGAATATGTGAAATATGTGAAATTTAGAATATGTGAATTTGAATATGTTAGATTATGGTAATTTATACGGAAATGCCGACAAGGGCATTTCCGTAATTTTGAAGGAATTGCCCCTTAGGGGCATTTCCGTAATTTCTTAAAAAATGTCCGTAAGGGCATTTTCGGTAGTTTTTAAAAAAATGCTCGTAAGGGCATTTACGTAATTTCTACCGAAAATGCCCCTAAGGTCATTTTTGTAATTTATACCAAAAATGCCCGTAAGGGCATTTACGTAATTTTGAATGAATTGCCCCTTAGGGGAATTTTCGGTAGTTTTGAAGGAATTGCCCCTTAGGGGCATTTACGTAATTTTTAAAAAATTGCTCGTAAGGGCATTTACGTAATTTCTACCGAAAATGTCCCTGAGGGCATTTCCGTAATTTATACACAAAATGCCCCTAGGGGCAATTTCATCATTTCTACCGAAAATGCCCTCGGGACATTTTCGGTAGAAATTACGTAAATGCCCTTACGAGCATTTTTTTTTCACGATTAATAATGCTTAAATCGTATTTAGATAATGGCCTCCTCGTCAAGCGATTCAAACGCCCGACAGAAGAAGCCTCATGCTCGTGCACCGAGGCATGAGTTCATGGACCCAAAGTTCTTCCTGGCCTACGAGCAATCGGCGCTCGACACTCCGCCTCCGTCACCGCCTGTTGGTAGGGAGTCCCTTGATCACGGGGATTGCTACACTCCCTTACTTCCACAGCCGACTCAGCCGACCCCCGATTTCGGTTGGGGGTACCGGGTTGTGCCGCCTACATTCACGAGTTGCGAACCCTCGAAGTAGGAGCATCCTCTACTCCTAGTCCGCCGGTGAACGAATACGAATTCGTTTCCCTAGACTGGGACGAGACGCCGGATAAGGAGCTGTACTTCGACTTCAAGCTGCAGCCGAATTGCTTGACGACGAAGAGCTGGATGGCCAGGAAGGACGTCGAGCCAAAACAAGACGTCTGCCTCGACTTGGAAGAGGAGGCAATATCCAAGAACGGGGGGCCTTTGGGATTGTTTTGGGACGCGGACTTACAGCGTCCGTGGAGTATGTTCCCCCCCGGAATAAACGAGGCCTGGAGTGTTTTGAAGATTAAACATATGGTACGAAAGTTTGCACGCGAGTGCGACGCTTCCTACCAGCTGTTTTGTGATCTTCCTATGTCCGAGTACCGGAGATTTTGGCGCAAAATTCGGGTAATTTCAATACTTTCTCAATTTATTACCCGAAATTAAATAACTTGGATATTTACAAAAAAAAAATTTAATTTTGTAACAACGGTATTATGAATTGCCGGCGGATTCAGTTCCACTCAAAAAGTGGATTCGCGAGACGGCGTGGTCCGCTTATAAAGAGCGGAAATCAAATATGAAGCCATGGTACAAATTGTACGTCTCGCCTGATTATCTGAACCGCAATGGCATTCCCAACATATTTAGAGGGAAAAAAGCACAATGCGGTGGCTCGTCAAACACTTTGACGAGAACGAGGTATTTCCTTACTTTCATACACTTTGTATGAAACATATATCTAATTATAATTCTAATTTTGTAATCATTTCAATGTGTAGGGTGTAGTGAGTATTGGAGAACATATGAGTGAAATACGCTTGAGCGGTAATAAGATTAACCATCGATCTGGCCAGAAATCTTATCGGACTCTTTGGACGGAGAGAGAGCAGTCGGGAAATATAAATATCTCCGCCAAGATTGAGACTTGGCTTATGGTTAATCGGGAACCGGATCAGGATGCTTCGGAGGCGGAACTGTTACAGGATGAGGACAACAAGGCGAAACGCGTAAGTTTTTTTCATAATATTTTTTTTTTATATTTTTTCTACTTTATTCATTTTTCATTAATTTAATATTTTCTTTTCATACAGATATACCTTAAGAGGGCGTTGCAGGATTGGAGGTCGGACCCGGCCAATACAGACCAGCACGGAAACTTAAGAAGAATGACCGAAGCGGAGGAGACTGAAGTGATGATGCTAGCGAATCAGCATTGTCACGACCTCAAGCTTGCCGCGGGACGAACAGATGCCCAATTCCCCCGAGGACGCAAAATTCGGGGATTTGGAGATGATTTCCAGGTCTCGGCCAGACCTAGAAAACGTGGTCAGTCCTCCAGCGTTGTGTCTGCAGAGCAGACACGAGGAAATGGAAACTAGGCTCACCCAGGCGACGGAGCATATTGCGCGGCAAGATGAGAGGTTCGAAGCTCAACAAAGAAGCTTTCAATGGATGTACGAGCAGATGCGAATAACCAATCCTTCTATGCCCCCCTACGACCCGAACATGTTCAACAACTTCGGTCCTCCACCCTCGTAGTTTAATTCATGTTATTTTTATTTGAACAATTGTTATTTTAATTTATTTGGATTTGAATTTGAATTTGAATTTGAATTTGAATTTTACTTTTAATTTTAATCTGTAAAAAATATTGTAACGGCGTATTGTATATAATACGCCGTTACAAATTTGAAAAAAAAAATTATTATTTTAATAATTTGTAACGGCATAGTATATACAATACGCCGTTACAATATTTTCAAAAATTATTATTTTAATACCTTCTAACGGCGTATGATTTTACAATATACGCCGTTACTAATTTGACGTGTCAAGTCATCTAAACGGAACCGTCTAATTAGTAACGGGGTATTTTGTAAAATCATACGCCGTTACAAAATTAACGGCGTCATCGACGGTTACGCCGTTTACGTCTCGTCAAAACGACACCGTGTTGGTGTAGCGGCGTCTTATGTACGCCGTTACAAATTGTAACGGCGCTTTAGTAACGGCGTATCGTCTAACGGCACTTTGTACGCCGTTACAATTTTTAACGGCGTATTTTTGCCTTGTAACGGCGTATTTACATACACCGTTACTAAAGAAAAAAAATGGCAGTGTGTGTATGAGAGGTGGGACCCAAAACTAAATTTATAAATATGTTGTAAGTAATTTATAATTATAATTAACTTTTTAAATCACATTTTATTTGAAAAAATCTCAATGTTTAGGGACATTTCTAACATGTAATCAGACTCACCTGCCCACATTTCTGTTCACACAGAGAGGTTATGTTTTTAAATTTGTGTTTACATCTGAAATGTATATTGTTACTGATTTCAGACGTATATTTAGATCTAGATTTAAATCTGAATCTAAATCTAAATATGTGAGGCTTTTTTGCGGGTTTAAGCTGCAATGTGCCCTTAATAAATTGAGTAATCTAAATATGTGAGGCTTTTTTGCGGGTTTAAGCTGCAACGTGCCCTTAATAAATTGAGTGATCTCATGAGAGTAAAACATGCGTTGTTATTCAGTACACATATAATATTTATCCATTATTATTATTCACATTTTAATAGTATATGTATCATAATTTATTTAATAAATTTATATGCTTGATTAGTGCCTAGCATTTTTTAAATATTGATCATTATTGGAGATGAAGACCGACATTCGTTGATAGTCGTCGTATATCGTCGTCGATTGAAGCTTATGTGATTCTGGAAAACAACTCGTCGATTGAAGCTTATGTGATTTTGGAAAACAACTCCAAGAAACAAAACATATTTAAAAAAATGGTAAAATTACAATATGGAAAAGAATAAAACGTGTTTCAAAACACAGATGATCATGATTTGAAAATTATATGTATAAAGTAAGAATTTAATGTCACCCAACACTTTTTTTTCTTGTCTTATATATCCTAACTAAAATAATTTTGTATTTAAATGATTCTTTTTTCTATGTGATTCACGTGACAAGAACCAAATCATGATATTGCGAGAATAATGTGTTGATGTGTTCTAAATTAAATAAATCAGAGGATAAAAATTTTAAAAAAATACAGAATCTCTGGATCCAAGAACAGATATGTCATGAATTGATGTCTTGCAGAGAGAAAATGAAATTTTAAGACTGTTTTTTAGCATTTGCTTATAAAATAAGAATGGTGAGTTGGGTTTGTTTGGGGAAGAATATAAAAGTACTAAAGAAAGGCCCAAGTAATGCTCTTCAAATTAGAAAAAAGCTAGTCACTTCTTCTTCTCTTTTTGCTATGGGTTATTGGCATATATATTTGCCAACTTACAATTACAAATTTGGCAAAATTTTAATATTATTATATTAGTTTAACTAATAAATAAATAATAATAATAATAATAATAATGCTATGTAATTATTAAAATTTGACAATTTAAGTTGGAAAAGTATGACAATATAACAATAGAGTAATAATTTTTACATTTTAATAACTTCTATTGGAGTTGCACTTAGATACCTTTTGATATTGATCATACTTTTCTTACACATTAAAATTTGTATGATTAGTTGGGTATGAAAGGAAAGATTTGAATCAAATAAAATAATATGGATCAAATCACAATTATATGGATGATGATATTTATATTCACGTAGTTCCAAAGATAATACTCAAGAACAAAGTTACAGAGATATTGTGTCAATATAGCCTAATTTATGAATGTTGTCACATATCAAAAGGTTCATTAAGTGAATAAAAACAATATTTTCACATCAATCATGAAAATTAATTTTAATATATATATAACTATACTTGTTAACGTCTTATTACACCAGTTATAGCAAAATTATTCTAAGTTCACTTGGTTATATTTTTGTCACGGATTGCTTTAACGGTGTTAAAATTTGGATAATAATTTTACAAAAAATGTAAAAAGTCAAAATTATCTTAAACTATTAATCAAATTTTCAAAGCTCAATAAAAATTAACCAAACTTTCAAATTAATGTCATCATTTCAATCTCTGTATTTTTATTCTTTTATGTTTTTTCAATTCCGTCAATTGAATAAAGTATAATGAACGTTCAAAGAGTTGATGTATTTCTCTCATCAATTCTGTCATTTATTTATTTTCTTCTCTAATTTATTTCTCATCTGACTTGAAACTCATCCTCAATTTTGTTTATTTTAAACTTTTTATAAACATTAAATATTGAAAATGAAAAATATTGTTATTTACTTTTAATTTTTTAAAAAATTATTTTATATTAAAATCAATTTCTTTTCTTTTATAAAAAAAAGTTTAAAAGCTATTTATTTGATATAAAAGTATTTTCGTCATTTTTTCAAAAAGATAACATAATTTTCAAAAAATATATTAAAAAATTGGTTCTCATAATTAGCATTTGTAATTCAGGAGATGCAAGTAAGACTTCGAACACTTAAGAAAATTTAAGTGACATTATTTCAAAAATCTAATATCAATAGCTATTTTTTGTAATTATCCCAAAAAGAAAAGAAAAAGACCCAACTGCTCTTTAATTGGGAAAAGGCTGATGTGGGTCTGTTCGCTGCCTAGATCGACACCTCTTTACCTACATTTAGTGCTGAATTTCCCTCATTATGTTGTTATTTAGAGCCTTTTGTATCACTTTATGCCCTCGAGTATGTTTGGTGCAATTGTGCAGAAAAGGGGTGGAAATGGAGCAAAATGAACCAGAATCGCAACAGAATTTCTTAGAGAGCACAACTTTCTCGTACTTATGCCGATTTGATCCAAAGTTATATCAAATCGAAGATAACTGTTTGATAAACAAATCTCTATAAGAAAGTTTTCTTTAATTCTAATGGGAAGAAGCTCAAAATTGCAATAAAAGGCAGCACCAAAACATATCTCGGGATTGCAGAACAGCAGACTTGTGAGTGCCATAACTCTCACATCCGAAGTCCAAATCAAGCAAACGATATGTCTAACTTAAAGTAAACAAAAAGATCTACATTTCTCGTGAAAAAAGTTTCTGCATTAAAGGTCTAGAAAAGGGCGAAAAATGAGCAGCAAAAAGGTGTCGATCGACACACCCTATGTGTCGATCGACACATATGTCGAAAATTCAGATTTTCGACAATTACAAAAGTCAAGTCGACCTAACTCAAAAAAAGGATCCGAATTTTTTAAGGAAAAATGTTCCAAAGCAGTTCTAGAGAGTTATCAGTGCCCCAGCCCTCCCTTGGAAGCCATCTTTAGTGCTCCAATGGAGGGGTTCCATGACCATCACCATCTACCATAGGGAGCAACAAGGAAACAAGGATTCATCACGAGCAGCGATTGAAGATCACATGATTTTCCAACTCCATCCGGAGCTTTAGGGTTTGATTGTCCCATCTTCTCTTCTTCAACCGTTTTGTAAACTGATATAATCATTTGTGAGCAATGTGATTTGTTGAACCTTAGGATGACTTAAGTTATGACAAGTTTGATTTTTAGTTATTCAATGCATGCTGAATTTTTTTTTACTTTGTGCTTATTATATGAATGTTGAATTGATTGTTTAATGTGCATAACCTGAGTTCGAGACCAGCCCCGAGAGGTGTGGTGGAGAACGGATCTAAATATGGTCGAGAGATTGGTCTCCTGGAGTCGATGTCTGGGTTCAAAAATTGTTGGACTTAAAGTTGTTGAAGACCGATTATAAAAAATCCCGAGAGGGTCATCGGTCTGATATTAAGCGTTACTCAATTTCGAGAGACGAATAACGTATTTATAACATAAGCCAATTTATGCATGATAGAGTAGATAAACGATTGAACTTGAAATTGCGGATATCTTGTGATTGATTGATGTATTATTTCTGGCACATGGGAGATTGTTTGAATTTATTTTGTGCTTCACTTTGAATGCTAAGGTCGCTACTTAGGATTTAAACTTGTAATTCTCGATCGATACTGAGAGATGGGATTGAGAGTTGACCTAAATAAATTGTGAGAGATCAGTATCCTAGAATCTTTCTCATGGTTTGAATATTATTGTTTATAATGCAGTTAACTTAGGGTCATGAGTTTGTGGGATCATAACACATGTGCATAGAGTGACATTGTGTATGTGTGCTAACGCCCGTGGAATCGCATGACCCGGGTTAATTATGCTCTACCCAATGTCAAGAGACGGGTAGAGTAATCAAAACATAAGCCAGACGAATTGCATGCTTAAGATTCAATTATTGATTAATTATTAGAGCGTTGTTGATTTAGTGCCCTTGGTTGTTCGACTTCTTGTGAGAATCCCTCCATTTTACTCTCTTGCACTAATTTAGTTACCAGTTGAATCAAAAACCCCCAAAAATAATTTGTGTTTTTATTTTATTTTTCTAGTTGAAATGTTTAAGTATGAGACCCCTATTTGGTCTCTGTGGATTCGACCCGAATTTTAGCCGTGAAATTCTTATTAGTAGTAGTGACAAGATGTCGAACACAATGTTGTAACAATTGACTCGACACATTGGTTGATCACAGATAATGGACAATAAGTAAATAAACGATAAGCAAAAGACACACGATATGTTCATCTAGTTCGGTGCAACATCACATACGTCTGGGGGCACTCTGCCAATGGAATGGTTTTCACTATACGGTAGTCAATAGTACCACTCAGGTATCAACTGGTTATTATACAAACCACTGTCCTAGCTACTATCACTACACATGAAACACTTAGACCAGGAACTCACTCTGAATTTGAGAACGCCTCAATTCCACTCTTCGAGCAAACGCCTATGCTCAGTTTATCGTTGTCTTCAACAGTTTTCGTGAATCTTCAATCACGCAAAGCACAACACCATAATCGATCAAACACACAATCTCCGCGAATGATGTATGTCGAAGCACACCGTTCTTCAAAAATCATACAACCTCTTAACACGCTAGTCCAACACGCTTAAGATCTCTGAATATTTTACACATAAGAACGTCCAAGCTGCTAAGGGGCAAGCCTTGACTTTTATAGTAGCTACACAAGTCTTAAGAGTTTTCTTAACCCTCAAGGAGATCGACTCTAAATAGGAAAGAGTTCCTTTGCCGCCACTGGTTCTTGGAAAGAAAATATTGCCGCCACAATAAATGAATCTTGCTGACGTGTTTTCTGCATAACTGGAGATTTCCTTAATCCAAACATACTCGAATTCCTCTCAGACGCGTTTACGAGAAACATGCAGGAAAGATCGAAATTTCCTAAAACTGAGCGCACGATGTCATTCTAAAATTCTACAACATGTTGTATGATATCTTTCCTTTAACTAAAAAGTAATGCCAGCACTAAATGTAACAATAAGCCGGAATATAAATTTACTTGATAACGACTGCGTCTTGTGCGCTGCGCGTGCGCGTTTCTGAGCCCATCAAAGACATTATTTTTACCGTCAACTTTTATTCTTTAAAATATAGAAATTAGAATTAACCGTTCATTTTCTCTCATGGTGTTCCAGGAGAAAAGCAGCAATGGAAATGAAAATGGTAATGGTATGGAACGTAGATTTTGACAGTTGCATTAATTTTTGGGCAATTGAGGAGTCTCACTTCATAGAAGGCGACAACAACCATGGAAGAACTCTTAGAGCTCCTCTAAAGGCTTCTCTAAGAGCTGTTTTAACCTCTTGAGAAGCCGTGCAACTACTAACCAAGGATCAGGTGGTCAAATGGATCTTACCTTTACTCTTATCCTTATCCTTATCCTTGATAACCGTACCCTTTTTTTCTTTTGATTTTGAGAGACAAATTTTATAAAATATCTTGATGAGTTTGGATAGTATGAACAAGATATAGATAAATATGATAGTCAATTTAATTCAATAATTAATAACTCTAGTGCACTTTGAATTAGAATGTGTTTTTATTACATACTGTATAAAAATAGAATGCAATTGGACCCTTTTCATACTTTAGATCTCTCTTTTTCTCACGTTACTTTTCTTATTGAGTATGACACATGCATTTATTCAAACATTTTCTATTAAAAATCTTATAGTTTTAACTAACACTACTTGAAATTAGGCTTTTTCCGAGTCTCGCCGGATTTGTTTCACCAACACAGTGAGATATTGAACATTCCGTCGGTTTGATAAAATTACAGCAACCCGGCGAGATATTCAAAATCTCTCCGGGCTTATTACACACGTCAACGATCGGATGTTGACGATAACGGTCATAACCTTTCCCGGAGAGATTTTGAGCAATATCTTGGCAGGAAAAGTTATGACCGTTGATGGTCAACATCTAACCGTTGCCAGTCAACGACTCCAACCCGGCAATATATTAGCAAAATATCGCCAGGAAAGTGTTTGTTGATCATCAATGGTCATAACTTTTCCCAGCGAGATATTAAGCAATATCTCGCCGGGAAAATGTTCTGAAAATTCTATAAAAAGTCTATGGATGAGTTCATTTGCCAAAATTTGGTTTGTGAATGATAATTTGGACCTATTCATAGAGGTGAAGATTTCGCGTGCATACAAAGTCGAAAATTACTAGCCCGGTTCTCGAGTTCCCCTCGTCGTCTCTAATCTTGTCGTCCCCGTTGGTCGATCTCCAGATTTGCAAGTTAGTTTGGGTTTTCGATATGCTATGAAATTTTAATTTTGGTGAAATAAGCTATGACATTAATATGAATTTCTGTGACTTAGGCTATGAATTAGTGAAATTTTGGTGAACTAGACTATGAATTAGTGAAATTTTAGTGAACTAGGCTATGAATTAGTGAAATTTTAATCTTCTGTGATATTTCGATTTAGCTATGACATTGCTATGAAGAAAACCCGTGAAGCAGGCTATGAATTAGTGAAATTTTGGTGAACTAGGCTATAAATTAGTGAAATTTTGGTGAACTAGGTTATGAATTATTGAAATTTTTGTGAACTAGGCTATGAATTTGTGAAATTTTGGTGAAATTGGCTATGAATTAGTCGATTTTTGGTGAATGAGCTAGGCTCTGAATTAGTACATTGATGTGGGATTTCGATTTGTGGATATTTAGCTTTAATTACGTGTAGTAATACATATACATATAATAACTATCACGTATTGTATTGTATGTAGATCTGTCAATGATGGACCGCCATAGGTGGATGAATATAGAAAATAGAAGGTCGCAAGCGTATATGGACGGTGTCGAAAATTTCATAAAGTTTATTCAAAAAAAATGTATTTCAACATGGTCGTGACAGATATCTATGCCCGTGAAAAACCTGTCACAGTATGATTGGTCAACATGAGAATACAATATGTACCCACTTATTGAAATACGGCATGATTTCGACCTACACTGTGTGGATCTGTCACGGTGAAGTGCACAACGCAAATTCGTTTTTGGGTGCGGGACGAGGCATCAAGTAGTCAAAATGTCGATCCTGTTGTAGAGCTTGTGGAGGATTTATTCCAACGGGCAGATAACTTTGGTGAAGATACAGTGGAGGGTGAGCACACTACGACAAAAGTAGCGATGGACACGTATGACGAACTAACCCGTCTTGCAAATACCCCATTGTATCTCGGGTCTAACTTGTCTTGTCTGAAGGCGCTTTTGAAGTTGATGACCATTAAGGAGAAATCAGCAACGTCAAACATAGCATTTGACATGAATTGCGAGTTTTACATAAATTCGCACCCGTCACCAAATTTCCACCCTAGATCATATGTCGAAGCGAAGAAGATGTTGAAAAAGATAGGAATGAATTGTATCAAGTACGCTACTTGCGAGTTCGGGTGCATCTTGTACTATAAACAGTACGAATCTGTCAATTTCTGCCATACTTGTCAGACATCTAGATGGGTAGATGGGAAACAAAAAAAACCAAGAAAAATTGCCTGGTACTTCCCTATTATTCTGCGGCTCCAACGTTTGTACATGTGAGCGAAGACTGCCGACTAAATGCGTTGGCACGGACAAAGGGTTAGAAACATAAACAACGTTGCCCGTCAAGATGGCGGCGTATCTTGAAAAGAGTTTGATGAATTGTATCCAACATTTGCTGCAGACTTCTGGAACGTGTGTCTTGCTCTAGCGAGCGACGGTTTATCCCGTTCGGGCCTGCTTCTACGCCTCACAATATTTGGCCAGTGGTGATGACTCCCCTCAACTTCCCCCCGTCCATGTGTATGAGGAAGGAGTACAATATTCTATGATACTGGTTTCCGGACCAAAATCACCAGGTAAGTGTTTGAACGTGTTCATGCATCCATTAATAGACGATCTGAAAGTATTTTGGGGCACGGGTGTCCCAACGTATGATCGGAAAAGTTGCGAGCAATTTCGAATGCGTGCAGCCGTGATGTACACAATCAACGACTATCCAGGGTTGGGAATATTAGGCAGAATTCAGGTAAAGGGGTACAAGGCATCCCCATTTTCCTTAACGACCTCGACTCTACATACAATTGTCGTAGAATGTCATACCTCGGACACCGTATATGGTTACACGCCTATCATTCATATCGATTCAAGACTCGTGAGTTTAACAAGGCAGTGGAAGAACGACCACCCCTACATACACCTTCATCGGAGGAAGTCCTTAGACAAACAACACTTCATGAATTTCCAGTGCAGAGTTTGCATCCGTTGTGTGCGCCGAAACAAGGTAGGGCTCCGTGTTGTTGGACGCATGAAACTACTTTCTGGCAGCTCCCATACTGGAAGTCAATTCGGGTTAGGCATGCTCTTGATGTCATGCATATCGAGAAAAATGTATGCGATAATATCATGGTTACCGTACTTGGCCTTAAGTCGAAAACCAAGGATGATGCAAATGCCCGTGCAACTCTCTCAGATATGGGCATCAGTCGACCTTCCTCTGATTTCACTATGTTGCCTCAGCTGCGGGGCGAAGTGTTTGAAAGAATTGCTGCTATCAAATATCCGACCGGGTATGCCGGTCAGCTGAAAATTAAAGTGAATGTGCAGGACAAAAAAATTTACGGATTAAAGACACACGACTGTCATTTGTTGCTCCAGTGAATTATCCCGATAATCATCCGACCTTATGTTGGGTCGCGCGTGGCGGATACCTTAGTAGACTTATCTTGATGGTTTCAGTTGCTATGTGTCAGGGAACTAAAGATGCAAGAAATCCATCAGCTCCAATGTGATATCAACTGGATTCTGTGCAATTTGGAGAGTATATTCCGAGTTGCATTCTTCACAATCATGGTTCACCTTTGTCATCATCTGCCCGAACAACTTTTGATGATTGACCCAGTTCATTACAATTGGATGTTTCAGATTGAAAGGTAAACTGGCTAGATAACAGTCATATTTTGTAATTGTAAGTTATATCATTCACAGTATTCCTCTTCTCAACTAATTTATATTTTTGGTGCAGGCAACTTGGCGAGAACAAAAAGAGTGTACGGAACCATTAGTACGCGGAGAGTTGCATAGCTGAATCGTATTTGATGCACGAACGCGTGAATTTCATCAACTTATACCTCGACGACGACTCGTCTACTCCCAGTGTACAGCTGAATGAAGTTCGCAAATGGAACGTTTCAGTTTTCTCCTCAGCTGTCATTCCTAGTGGCTTTATCGGTCACGCGATTGTCACAGCTGAGGACCAAAATTGGGCCCATTGGACGGTTATGCTAAATTGAGAGGAAGCACATCCATAAATTGATAGTCACCGCAATCAATTCAACATGAAGTGCTCGAATGGTTCCGAGAAGTTGCGCGTAGAATCATTCTTCTTATCGTTCTCCAAAAAAGTAAGTGCTTTTTTAAATCAATTCGCGAGAGAATTTCATAGTCATTGCAATTTATAGACTAATATCTGACGTGGATTACGTTCAATTCTGCAGATGAAATCGATGAGAAACATCGAATTGTATATTCTCTTGCGATGCCCGATTCATACTCGCACTTACTCAAAATGCACCGTTAATAGAGTCAAATACGTGTCACCGACAAGATCAGTCGCGTAGGACACAAAATTGTGGTGCCATGTTCGAAGCAAATTCAAAAAAGTATTATGGAATCCTGTTACAAGTTGTTGAACTCGTATACACGCAAGGGATGCCAGTTACAGCTTTCAAGTGTAGGTGGTTCAACGAGGCAACTATTCGAAAAGACCGTGAGATGGAATCCGTTGATACATCCACAAATGTGTATCAATAAAATCTGTGGTGTTTGACTAAAATGGTGAAACAAGTCTTCTGTTATAAAAATGTGCACAATCCCTAAACTAATAGGGCACATGTTGCATTTTTTACTAGGTCGACACGTGCATTTTTACCGGCGAGAATTTGGCAACATCTCGTCAGTGATGTGGCAAATGTTGCATTTAAATGCATGTGACCTCCTATCCGACGAGATATTGCTCTAAGTCTCGCCGGTAAAGGGTTATATACCCAACACTTACAGAATTTTCCCTCTCGTTCTCGTTCTCGCTCTCACTCTTGCTCTCTGCTTCCCTCTCCGGCCGTCGCCTCTCCGACCGTCGCCATCATCTTCGACCGAAGTCGTCCTCTCCGACCCTCGCCAGCTTCTTGCCTGAAGCTCGACCCCTCCTCTCTGACCCTCGCGAGCTCCCTCTTCTCGGTATGCTCACTCCAGCCGAGCCCGTCGCCGGTCTCCTCGCCTCGTCGTCCTGTCCCCTCACCGTCTCGTGCCCTCTCTCAATAGGTATGGAGTTTGTATGAATTGGGGTTTGGGGTCTGTGTGAATTGGGGTTTAGGTTTGTATGAATTGGGGTTTAGGTTTGGGGTTTGTGTGAATTTTGCTGAATAGTTTGTACATGAATTAGGAATAGTTTGAACTGGTTCTTCAAAGTTCACATGTAATTCATATTAATCAATAATATGTTAATACAAGATTAATCATGATTAGAACATTGATATGCATGGCATATCTGTTCTAATCGTGATGCCATATTTGGGCATATGTATATAGCTTTGCCTAAAATTAACTTTACCTAAAAATTAGCTTTGTCTAAAATTATCATTGCCTAAAATTTGCTTTGCCTAAAAAATTAGCTTTTCCTAATACAAGAAATAAAGTAGAAAATTAATCAAATTTGCAAAAATGGCATAAAAGCTTTGCCTCATATCTTACTTTTGGAGTTGAAAGCTGGTCGTTACTCGGAAATAGAATTGTAATGTGTTGAGCAAACCCTACATAAACATGACATGAATGCAACATATGAGATGGGCCTATGCCATTACCAATACAATAAATAATACACTACCACGTGTGATTGTCTTGTGAATGCCGTTATTGTGAGTATATGAGTAGTATCTAATTTATATATACTCAAGTTTGTTCAGTTTAAAGATCAAGCTTTTGCTTGTTTGGATGATGAGAAAAGCTGCTTGTTTTGAGCATTTCTAAGCTTCAAAGTGTCTTCTTTTTCTCAAGCACGATACTTAGTGCTGAAATTTTGATGGTTAACTTAGTGTTCAATTTGATTCCATTCTTGAACTATAAATAATAAGCATCAAGAGGCCATAGATGATGAGTATTGAATATTGAATATTTGCACTGTACACATTCAATATACATATTGAATATGTATTAATTTTAATATTAATTTTAAATTGAACAAGTTAGTTGATGTTTAGGAAGTCAACTCTTATATACATTGCCATTTGTCTCCGTCCAGTTCGAGCCCGACCTCGCCTCCGCCGTCCGTCTCCATTCGAGCCCGACCTCGCCCAAGTCGTCTTCCTGAACCTCAGGTTTATATTGATTGAAAACAATATCGACATGTAGTATTGCAAATTATATGGTATTTATATTCATTTGGTTATACGAGACTTTGGCTTGCTGTGATTTTAAATTAAATAGAATTTAATTCGCTATTTGAATTTCATATATATGTTATTCATGTCAACGAAGGAAATGCCTCCTAGAAGGAACAAGGGGCAGGAGACTCTGAAGGAGCGGTATTTTGACCGAATCCGCTGGTATGCTACGAGCTTGGCACCGCCTGAGAGCTCAGGGGTAGAAAGTGGGCCCATGCTGGTACTAGACCCGAAGAGGGTACTCGGCCCCAGCAGGGTACACCAACCCAGGAAGAGGTCAACAGACCCGAGCGGGGTGGTTCGGTTCTGGAGGAGGCGCTTGAACACTAGGATGAGCTGATCGAGTGCATCATTCCCACAGTCGGTCCCTCGTGCATTCATACAGTAGAGTCTAACGGATCGAACATATGCGGTTTGACTGTGCCCTCCAGACGACACATCCGGTACCAGTCGTTGAACACCACGTTCGAAGAAGGATCGACGAGTGGGCCACAGAAGCCGAAAACATGTTTGCATGAGCTTGCAAAGTGGAAGAAGCTCCAAGATATGATAGTGAAAAGGCCTCTGCCGGTCACGTGGGATTTCGACCAAAATCACATCCTCATCAACAACGACCCAGAATTTGACTCGACCCAAATTATCCGGTTCATCGGCGGTCACATCAAGACGAGTGTACTACCGCGCGCTCCTTGGTTTCGGATGTTGGAGTTCGATGAGCAGTGTAAGATATGGGGAGCTCTCACGGTAATTTTCTAAACATTTTTCATTTATGAATTGTTTGATTTCAAACCGTTTTGATAACGTATTTATATTTTCATTGAAGACCGCGCTACGCTACCACGTAGCGCCAAATAGAGTCTACCAGTGGCTCTTATACCATACTCAGAGGCGCTACATGGAGTTTATGGGGGAGTGTTCGAGGAAATACTCTCAATACGGGTGGAGTCCGGTCCCGGTTGACTTCATAGGCCGAGAGCAATCATGGGAGTGGATGTGCGACTACTTCGAGAGTCCAGAATATAACGTACGTAAAAGTATGTAATATTTTCTTTAAGTCTTTCAAATATTTAAAAATACTTTGTTAACGCTCGATATTTGTGCGTGTGCATGAACTTTCTGGAAAAATGAGAGGTCTCGCCGAGAATAAGAAAAAGCATAGTGGTGGTTCCCAGACCTTCGACAGACATGCTCAACTCCAACAGAAGGCTGGAGTTCTTCTTCCGAGTTTGGAAACTTACGTGCGCGTCTATGAAAAAGACGGCGACCCGGAGATGGTAAAATTTTAATTTCTTTATAAGTTTACCAGAATTCTATTATGTCATGCAATTTAACGCTTTTGTTTGCAAATCCAGAAAGTGAAGGACGAGATCGAGCGGCACAAAAGCCTTGGCGTAGAAGCGACTGCCGCCGGACAACAATATTCTGTCCCGAAGCATGTAGAGGCCAAAATCCTTCAGCGGTTGACGGGCACTAAGAAGTAGCGGGGGTGTGTTGTTCCTAGCATGGGCGGCGAGTTCCTTCGACCGGCGAAACCGAGAGGTGGTGCCCGTACACCCGCGGCCTCAGCTGAGCATATAGATGCTGCAGTCGCTGCCAGAACGACCGAAATGGAGGAGAGGGCTCGCGAGAGAGAGGCAGAATTGGCCGCCATAGCTGATGCTGTGAAGGGGGAGATAGCTTAGCTGAAACGTCATTTCGACGATCAGCAGGTTCAGACGAACGCTCGGATTAAGGCCGAGGTCGATGCTCGGGTTAAGGCCGAGATCGATGCTCGGGTTAAGGCCGAGGTTCAAGCCAGTATGGTCAACTTCGGCTTGCCAGGTGTTGCGCGAATTCCGCTTCTGACCCAGGCCCCAAGCCCCGTCGTCACTTCAACTTCGACTCCGACCTCGACGCCGACTCTGACACCGGGCTTGACTCCGACCCCGGGGCTGACTCTGACTCAGACGTTGACGCAACTGACTATCTCGTCGGGAGTGCCTTCGGACCAACAACAACCTCCAGCACCTGCCGACGAATAGCCGCGCCTGAGAAAGAGGTTCAAGAGGACGGCGCAGAAGACGACGAAGAAAACAAAATGGCTAGGACAACTCCCGTAGATTCCTAGGTTACGGATTTTGTTGACATTGTTTGTAATTATACAATATTGTTTGACTTTTAATTTGGTTTGCAATTGATTTCATATTGTTTTCGATCGCTCCAAATTGCATTTTACAATTTAGTTGAATTACTGGTTTTACCGGTGACGGGAAAATGACAAATTGGGCAGTTTCTGCTCAAATTGTTATCAAACCTAGCCGGCGGGATGTTGACAAAATCTCGCCGCCTAGGTTCAGCTAGGTTGTAAAACCTATCCGGCGAGATGTTGGTAATATCTCGTCGGGAAAGCTTCACCAACACGGCGAGATATTGTTCACATTCAAGCCGGCGAGATATTGAAGCAATATCTCGCCGGCTATGACCTTTCCCGACGAGACTTGCCCAGCGAAAACCAAGCCGGCGAGTTTTTGGTGAAAATCTCTCTGGCTTGGCCAAGCCGGCGAGACCGGGCCTCCTGCCCGACTAGAGTAAAGTCTTGCCAGTTTGGAGGTCATTTTCAGTGGTGTAGGATCCTTTAAATTTGGAGTGCCAAAAAGGTAAAACAAAAACTCCATAATTAAAGATTATGGTTTTAAATAGCTGTGCAATGTTCATGGGGCATTTATGTTTGGGGTTTTTCAAGTTTAGCCTGTAACGATCCGACTCACCTCCCCATATTTATGTTCACAACTTAAATTAGTGTTTACATCTGAAATGTTTATGTTACTAATTTGAGATATAGATACCTAGATCTAATTGTTATAGGAATTAGGGAATTTAGGAAATCTGTGAGGCTTTTCTGTAGGTTTAAGCTGCAAGGGAGAGGTCGGGTGTGTGCCCTTGCCGGAGAGGTTGTCGTAAAAAAAAATTAAACTTGAGTGACCTCAGGAAAGCAAAACATGCGTCAATACACCTATTTAATATATATTGAGTTGTTATTCAGTACATTTATATGATATTTACCTATTATTATTTACATTTTAATACGGTGTACACATCATAATTTATTGGAATGATGTCACTTAACTATCCCTAAATCTGATGTTTTTTCACATAGGTACCTTAAAAAAATTTTGGTATTGTGGGTACCTTAAAAATTTTTTTGGCATTGTGTGTTAAATTTGCAAAATTGTCACTGTTAGTACCTAAAGCATTTCGTTCATTTTTTTGCAAAAATCTGTTAAATTTTGAGGTGAAAAAACCAAAACGCCCATGTAAGTGTTTTAAATTTTCAAAATATGCTCTTTTACCCTCAATCCTTCTTCTTCCTCCATTGCTCTTCCTTCCTCTCTTTTTTCCTCTCTCTCCTTCTCTCACCCCTCTTTATTATTGTTATTCTTAATAATCCAAAATTATGGTATGTTTTCAAATTGATTATACATAAATTGTTCTTCTTCACCGGTCCCTCCCTAACCTCCCATCTATATAGTAAAGTTGTATGCATCTGAATGCGGAGCCAAAAGGATAACTTGTATGCATCAAAATGAAAGCAATACCAAAAAGATACCTAATAAACATAAACAAACAATCTAGTAACACCCAAATCTATAAAAGAAATTAGCCAGTAAATTTATACAGCAAAATGTCACAAAAATCACATATAATAACAACCCTACTAAAAATGGACCTATTAAAGATTAAACCCAAATCAACTGCACCAAATCTCTCTTACAACGCTACAAGCCACGAATATCCAATTTCCCAAATAACATGGAATCAAATTCAGAACCGATCATCAGAACTAAAATGAACAAAAGAGACAAAATTGAGATTGGTAAAGTTATTGAAGCGCGATACTGCGGCGATCGGCCACCGGCGGGACGCGGCGAGCGTCTTTTGTGATCGGAAAATCCTCGGCCACCGCATTGGTTCATGAACGAATCGAATCGGCGAGTTGATCTGGCGTGAAATTTCGGTGAGTTTTGCGACTGTTTCGTTCTCAAGTCTCTCTCATTGTGAAGAACAAAAAAGTGAGTGTTATATTGTTTGTTTTTTATTGATAAATAATCAATTTTGAATTATTACGAATAACAATAAGAGAAAATGACACTTTTGTGCACCTGAATATACATTTTTGACACTTTCATACTCTAACTTTTTTTCTCTTTTTTCCATACCTAACTTTCATTTTGGGACAACTTTCTTCAGAAATTTTAAAATATCTAAATTACCCTTAAATTGAACCAAAATTAAATCTGGTTTAATTCTGTTCCAATTAAAGAGTGTGAAAATACGAAATTGCCCTCAACTATTCATCAAATTTTCAAAGGTATGCCACACTTTTAACTATTCCTCTCCTACTCCTCCGTTACACCCTCCTCACCGGCGTTTCTCCGGCATCCATAGCCGGGGTTTCTCCGGCATGTGGGGAGCACGGTGGACCGACGAGGCCTCCAGAACACCTCTGCCAAGGTGTCCGTCTCGACCCCATCGTCCTCGATCCCTCCTTCTCGTCTTCTCCGGTGATTCTTCGCCGGAGCCTGCCATGGTTCTTCCTCTGGAGCCTTCACAACACAAAATAGCGAGCATCGATGAGGTGGGCAGCGGGCAACAAGCATCGACGAGGTGGGCAATGGGCAGCGACCAAAAGGGTAGAATGTGGTGCTCCGACGATCGTCTCCGGCACAGAATGGCCGAAAAAGAGATAGAGGGAATAAGAAATGAGTTCAATAATTCAAAATTTTCACTCGCCGGAAAGTGTGCCGGAACATATTTTCCGGCGAGTGAAAATTTTGGCACAACTTCGGTCACCTCCACCAACTCTGGTCACTCCGGTCACCATGTACGAAGCCCAGCAAGTAAGCTTCGGCGATCGACGATTCTCACGATGCTGTCGGCGATCGATGAGGTGCTCACTGCCCAGCAGCTTCGTCACCTCACCTCTATTTTCTAACCAAAAAACAGAGCATATGACTACTGCTCCGGCGCCATCGCCGCCACAAGTCTCTGGCGAAGCCGAGCCTCCTCTCGGAAGACAGCCATCGTCGACATCGTCTCCCGCCATCGCCGCCACAGGAGGCTCTGTTTTGATGAAGTAGGAGGGTCCAATGGCATTCACTTGAAATTTTGATAAATAGTTGAGGGTAATTTCGTCTTTTCACATCTTTAAAAATTGGGCCGATTCTCTCCATTAGACCAGGGGTAATTTCGGTATTTTGAGAATTTGAGGGGTAAATTGTCCAAAATGAAAGTCAGGTATGAAAAAAAGACAAGAAAAAAAAGTGTATATTCAGGTGCACAAAAGTGCCCATTTCCGTAACAATAATAAAGAAGGGTGAGAGAAGGAGGAGAGAGAGGAAAAGAGAGAGGGAGAAAAAGCAATGGTGGAAGAAGATGGATTGAGAGTAAAAGGGCACATTCTAAAAATTTAAAACACTTACAGGGGCATTTTGGTCTTTTTACTTTAAAATTTAACATATTTTTGAAAAAAAATGGACGGAAATAGCTTTGGATACTAACGGGGACAATATTGCAAATTTGGGGTACCCACAATGCCAAAAAAAATTTATTGTACCTAGGTGGAAAAACGTAACTTTAAAAATAGTCAAATAACATCAACCCTAATTTATTTAATAAACTTATATGCTTGATTAACATTTTTAAAACACAAATTGTTTGTCATGAATCATGAGATTACGCAAACGGCTCAGTTGCCGTTTGGTGCAGTGTACATGAACACAAATCTCTCTATATATATTGAAGCTCAACAAATGTATTTTCATATCTTATTTCCTCGTCACATTTGATCAGCATCAACATGTTTTCTTCTTCAGTTGAATTGTGTTCCACAAAACAAGTGTCCTTGACTCTTGTGATTATAACTCCACTTTTGTTGTCCCTCTTAGCCATTTGTTTTGCCAAAGTGAAACATTATTTTTTCAGCCCTAGAAATTCCCAAATCCTTGTAGACAAGAGAATGAGTAGCTATGAGCTTCCACCGGGTCCGAAACCGCTCCCGATCATAGGCAATCTCGCGGAAATGGTGATCAACAAGGTCCTCACCCGCCAACCTACATTCCAATGGATCCAAGGGCTCATGAACCGATTCGACACGGACATTGCATGCGTTCGTCTCGGGAATGTGCACGTCATTCCGGTGAGGTCCCCGGAGATAGCTCGCGAGTTCTTGGTGAAGAACGATTCCTTGTTCGCTTCCCGGCCCTTCACCATGACCACCGAGTGCTGCAGCGGCGGCTACTTGACGACAGCCACCGTGCCCGAGGGAGAGCAATGGAAGAAGATGAAGAAGTTGCTGCTCTCGCATCTGTTCAGCCAATCGAAGCTCCACTTTCTCCATCCCGTGATAGGCCAAGAAGCGGACGATCTTGTCCGCTTCGTGTACGGTCAGTGCAAGGATGATTCCAACTCGAAATCGCCCGTTGTCATGAACATCAGAATGTTGGCACGCCAGTTCTGCGGCAATGTCATTAGGAAGATGTTGTTCGGACAGAGATATTTCGGACAAGGAAGGGAGGATGGAGGGCCGGGTTTAGAAGAAGTAGAGCACGTGGAGTCGGCTTTTGATGTTCTTTCCCACATCTATTCTTTCTCCCTATCGGACTATGTTCCGTATTTGAGGTTGTTGGATTTGGATGGACATGGCAAGATTGTTAGCGAGGGCATGAAAAGCGTTAACAAGTACCAACATCCTATTATAGAGGAAAGAGTGAAGCTATGGAGGAATGGGGACAGGACAGAAGCTAAGGACATTCTTGATATTCTCATTCTTGCCAAGGATTCGAGTGGCCAACACTTATCCACGGAAGAGATTAAAGCTCAATGTGCAGTAAGTTCCGCTTTTTATATTTGAAATTAATCTTTGTTTTCATTTCACACGACCTAAATTTGTGGATAACTAATTGCACCAATGTTGTTTAGGAGTTTGTGTTGGCGGCCATGGACAATCCTTCCAACGTTGTCGAATGGGCGTTAGCAGAAATGATCAATCAACCTGAGATCCTCCGAAGGGCGGTAGAGGAGATTGACGAGGTTGTCGGAAGAGAAAGGTTGGTTCAAGAATCGGATTTGTCATCCCTCAGTTACGTCAAGGCATGTGTAAGGGAAGCGTTCCGGCTTCATCCCGTGGCACCGTTCAATCTCCCCCATGTTTCTACCACGAATGCGGTTGTCTCTGGATACTTCATCCCGAAAGGGAGTCACGTTTTTTTGAGCCGAACGGGGCTTGGCCGAAACCCTAAAGTTTGGGATGAGCCTCTTAAGTTTAACCCCGGGCGTCACCTGGGAGATGACAACGGAAGAGTCGAGATTGGGGAACCAAAGTTAAGGTACATAACATTTAGCACCGGGAGGCGGGGATGTCCAGCTGTTGGACTTGGGTCTATCATGACTTTGATGTTACTGTCTCGAATTCTTCAGGGCTTTACCCTCGACGTACCACCGGGGAGAAACGAAATAGATCTCAGTGAATCGGAAAATGATCTCTCTTTAAAGCAATCTCTGCATGTGCTCGTAGAGCCTCGCATTTAAGAGTGCGTCATCATGTCATGGAGCTACGAGACCCAAAAATCCTTCCCTCGAGCTTTAATTTACTTTATGTTTTGGTTGTGTACTTCCTTAACTAAGCCTAGCTTGTTTAGCTAGGTGCTTTTTTCTAGTGTTGTTTAGGCTCTATCCTTGTGTGGCCTTTATTTTTCCTTGAAATAAAATTTGTTTGCAAAAATATATAAGGACATCGATCGATCTATCTTACAAACTTAGCTTCACATGTGTTTAGTGAATTCCTTATCACTTGGCCCAACTTGTGTTGGTGACCAAAAGTAAAGGTAAATTCGATATTTTTTGTTGTTGATTTAAATTTGCAGGCTAAAGGCCAGTCCAATCATGTGATAGTTCTGTTGAAAATCCCCTACTCTTTTTAAAACAACTATAACTATAATCATCAAATTTAACACAATTTGTATCATAAGAAGATCGGATCTTGGATCTACCAGGACCAAGGTCATACCATAGTCATTTTTGTGGTTCTACCGGGTCCATCACGTTCTAACAGTTCATACTCACTTTCTACCGAATCTATCTGTTTCTACCACTGCACACTCAATTTGTATTTGATTTGTCCTCTTATTATAAGAGTGTGTTAACACAAGATCTTCCAAGAATAGTTAGAACACAATAGAGACTTTCATATCAAAAGTAATGCGGCGATATTAACTTTCTTCTCACAATCTCTCATCGGGTGAAGATGATAACAGATATAAAAAGAAGAGTGGAGAGATCAATAGGGATCGATAAATCTTGATGTAAATTCTTTCTATAATTCTCAATTCTTCTATAAAGATTTCCGTCCAAAATTTCTCTTAGATCCATAATAGAGTTTTTACCTGATTTTGCTCTGTTTAAACTTATTTCCACCTAAAATATACTTGACATACCCACGGGGTAAGAATATCAAAAACTACACTAAAAATCTATAAAATTCGCGACAAAATGTGATTAAAGTTAGGGTATTTAATTTGGGAGAACAATAATTTTAACCCTATACATTGTGTTGTCTATCATGATACAAAAATCAAAGTCGTTGAAATCACAGATCTACTTATTGAAACTTGTAAATGGATCATATATAAAACCAAAACAAAAAAATAATAGTTTAATACTCGACGCATGAGATTTTAGAAAACCAAAACAGAATATCATAAAATTGTTCTACGATGTTCGTAAAATGTCAAAAACAAACCAAACTACAAACTTGGACTTTGAAACCTCTTCATCATGTTTTGCAACTTTGACTCTCCTTTTTGCATTATCTCGATGGTTGCTCTCCTAAACATATCCTCCATTTTTCAAGCCTTATGCTCCACATCTAGTTGATACTCAAAATTTGATTTTGTAGTGTTCAACTCCTCCTCGATCTTTCTCTTCTTCTCCTTTTCAGCCTTCGAATCTTTTGTTGAAATACCAGAAGTAGACAGGCAGGCACCTCTTTGATGTTTTGATTCATGTCTATAATAATGGCTCATTATGTTAACAGAAATTTCAATAAAAGTAACATGGTGGAGTTAAGTAGGACTTTCACAGTAGTTAACATTTCTAATTTGAGGATGCGAGTGAGACTTTGAGAAACATAAGTGAATTACGTGAAAATTATCCCATTGTACAAAGACTACATTGTCTCTTTTTTATTTTTCAATTTTCAAATCCATGTGAACCAAATCATTCTATTGCCATGGTATAGTGGGCTAAGGTGTTCGATCTGAATTGAATAAATAAAATAGAGAATAAAGAAATTGAAAGATCCAGAATCTCCGGATCCAAATATACAGCTAGCTAGGCCTTGATGTGTTGGTCAGAGATAATGAAATTTAATAAAAACCCACCTAACGACTACGTCGACCTGTTGGCCTTTATATAACCGTGCGTGAATCGAGTATTGATGACACACACGATGGCTCACCTGGATTTAGCACCTATTGCCCTTGCTCTTTTGCTGCTTCTTCTTGGCATTGTTCTTCGAATTGGATTGAAGAGACAAAGCAGCAACAACAACAACAACAACCTTCCTCCAAGCCCTCCCAAGCTTCCCATAATCGGCAACTTGCACCAACTCGGCCATCTTCCTCACCAGTCTCTATGGGAGCTGTCCAAGCGCTACGGCCCCGTCATGCTCTTGCACCTCGGCTCCATGCCTACCCTCATCCTCTCCTCCGCAGACGCCGCGAGGGAGGTCTTGAAAACTCATGATCTCGACTGCTGCAGCCGGCCTCCCCTGGCGGGCACGGGGAGGCTCTCCTTCAACTATCTCGACATTGCCTTCGCCCCCTACGGCGACTACTGGAGGGAGGTCCGGAAACTGTGCACCCTCAAGCTCTTCAACGCCTCCAAGGTGAATTCCCTCAAGTTCATCAGGGAGGAGGAGGTGGCGCTGCTTGTTGATTCCATCGCTCGCTCAGCTTCTTCTTCCTCTCCCGTCGATCTCAGCAACAAGTTCATGTCTCTTACAGCGGATATAATATGCAGGACCGCCTTCGGGAAGAGCTTTGTAGGGAGCGAAGTCAGCAGTGTTAAGTTCGTGGAGATGATGCACGAGGCCATGGCGATGCTAGGGAGCTTCAGCGCGTCTGATTTCTTCCCCCGCGTGGGCTGGATTGTGGATAGGATCACGGGGTTCAGTAGCAGGCTCGAGAGGAACTACCGAGACCTCGACAGGTTGTACCAGCAGGTGATAGATCATCACCTGGATCCGAACAGGGAGAGAAGTGAACAAGAAGACATTCTTGACATGTTACTGAAATTGCAGAATGAAGATCATGGCTCGTCTCTGCGTCTAACCCAAGTTCACATTAAAGCCATCATCATGGTAAGTTCTTGATACTACCAAGGTGTTATCACATTTTTACAGGGAGTGTTGTGTACGAAAATCAAAATTCGGGACAAATACACCGCACTCTTTTGTAAAAGTGTGATAGTATACAGCACCCTTTTGTCATTTTGCCTTGTTAATATCTTTGACACTTGTGTATGCTTCAGGACATATTTCTGGGTGGAATGGACACCAGTGCAACAACCATGGTGTGGACCATGACAGAGCTGGCCAGGAACCCCAGAGTGATGAAGAAGGCACAAGACGAGATCAGGAGGTGCATTGGAAATAAAGGGAGAGTCGAAGAGAGTGACCTCGAGCAGCTTCAATATCTCAAGATGGTGGTGAAAGAAGCTTTCAGGTTGCACCCTCCATCAGTACTCCTAATTCCAAGGCTAACGATGTCTCCTTTCAAAATCAACGGCTACAACATCAACCCGAACACGCGCATCAACATCAATGCCTGGGCGATGGGGAGAGACCCGAGCCTCTGGGAAAATCCCCTGGAGTTTTTCCCAGAGAGGTTTGTGGACAGCCCGATCGACTACAAGGGGCAGCATTTTGAGCTGCTGCCCTTTGGAGCGGGACGAAGGGGCTGTCCTGCAATGTCTCTAGGGATGTTCATGGTGGAACTCGGACTTGCAAATGTTTTATACGCTTTCGACTGGAAATTGCCAGATGGGATGAAAGAGGAAGACATAGACTTGCAGGAAGAAGCTGCTCTTGTTGTTAACAAGAAAATACCTCTCAAACTTGTGCCTATCAGCCTTGCATAGCAACTTTTGGAAGTTGTATTATTTTCTCTTTTTATAATAAAGTAATGAAGTCTCAAACTTGTGCCTATGAGCCTTGCCTAGTGTAATTGTAGAAGTCGTGTAACTTTGCCCCCTAAGGAAGTTTTCTTGTTTATAATTACCTAATATTTGTACTGCAAGTGTGTGTCATGAGGATATGTTCCAATTGAAAAATGGTGGTTGAACAATTAAGTGGTTGCTCTAAAAAATTCGGAGTCTTAAACAAAAATTCATATTAGCTCTAATAACAAAATTTGTTCAACTTTTAGATTCCTCCAGGTTAACGAGTGCTTAAAGATTCCGCTTTAAAATTTGTACAATTATATTATTTAATAATATATATACATACACGTTTATAATGTAATTTGCGTGCATTTAAATTATTGCGTGCATTTAGAAGCAATTTGCATGCATTTAGAATGCAGTTTGTAAAACACGCTGACATATTTAAGAATTTCTTTTCAGGAGTGTTTGTCTACGCTCGGACTCATCAATTACTTTTCTTCTTTGTCACTAATCATACAAAACAGAAATATTGTAACATGCCTAATTTTTCGGAGCCTAAATCAGTTCTCTCCTTCTTTATGAGAGGGTCGACACTTATTTAAGGGGTTGAGGCCGGAGACTCAATTTTCATCTTTTTTCCAGAAGTTTAGCGTGTAAAAAGTTTCTCTTATTATATAATTATACTTTTTTGGACTTTTTTCGATTGGGGTCTTAAGCGGTGGCTTCACTCGCTTAATGGTAGAGACGGTCTTGAAACAACTAATATAGAAGATGATGGAGTTTTAAAATGAGTGTCATGATTCCTTGATATCTCATGTGTAACATGATCTCCACATATGTTAAGTCATTATCATTATGAGGATCTTGCACATGTGATGGAGCTAGAGATCTAAACGGGTACTCGGTATTTAGGAAGCATGCATGTCTTGAGGTATATATTCCGTTTGAACTCGGGCCAAGACACTGATAAGCTTTTTGATCTATAGAATAACCCACAAAAATACACATAATAGACTTTGAAACTAATTTGTTAGAAGCATACCAAACGAAGCCAAGGAAAAGACATGCATGATCTATTGGTGAGGTCTGGTACGACGGATGCTAAGCATGTGTCAACTCCATTGGCAATAACTAAAGCAATATTTTTAGTCTCTTGTCTCAATTAGTTGAGAGCTTATAAAATTTCATGTCATAGCTCTTTTTTTAGCAATTGTAATATATATATAAAGCAAGTACTATCAATAATATACACACAACTTTTATCTTTACATGGTAGTAGAGGGGCCGATTTGGACATGTGATGGTGAGTCTCACCTCCCTATGATTACGCTACCTACACGCCTGATATTGTGGTCCACGTAAGGAGAGAAATAAGCCCGCTGTAAAAGACATATACACGTGAGGAAAAGTGTTGAGAACATGAAGTCTCATATGAAAAGAATATGAAATGAAAATGGTGTATGAAAGGAAAGAGCCAAAACCCAACTAACAAGCTTGAGCTTTTAGTTGTGTACTCCAGCCCAATATGTACGGTCTAGTTTTACACAAAATGTCAATTTTACATATTATTCTTAATTTAGAGCGTTTGATACAGAAATACGTTGATTGTGTGTGATTGTTTTATTTGAGTGGCTTAGTTCCATCACCATGAAACAGCATCAGAATGTGATTGATACTCAAATGCTTCAATTTTCCCAAGAATTGAATTTACACATGATAGAGAAAGCAGATAGAAATGTAATAGGTTTGATCAGTTTGGAAGTACATAGAATATATGGGTTTACAGATTATCAATAGTGAAGTTGATTAAACCCCGTAAATGTGAAATGATTAATCCATAAATGACTAGAGTTTGCAGAAAAAAAATGTTCATAAGGACTCTAAATGCAAGTTTGGGGTTTTGAAAAATTCCAATATTGTTTGTTTGTGGGGTTGCTAATTTAAAAGCTCCAGTTTTTTTTTTACAGGTGGTTTCAAGTAAATGAAAAATGTTGCTCTTTGTTCAAAGAGCACGATGAGTGTCACACTATGTTCAGTACAGGATGGTCAAGCACTTGGAGAAGCATTTGTTGTTTATAAATATATGAACAATTTACACAACCAATTCACTCCCCTTAGCAACTATCAGTTACAGATCAATTACTTCATGACACAGTTTCTATCTAAAACTGTGATATCAAGCTAGTTAATATGTACAAGTTATTGGTTGATTCTCCTCTCAGCTGCTATAGCTGCAGCCACAGAAGGTGGCAGATGCATCAGGCTCTCACTCGCCTTCTCTTCGGTCTCTGGCACCATTGGCTGCACCGAGGCGAATAAGGACTCGATGTCTTTAAGCGTCAACACGGGCTGGTCTTGGTTCTTCTTGTTCCCGCTGATGAACGTGCTCGTGTTCTTGCTTCTGTTCAGTTTGTATATGCCCTCTTCCACGGTTCCACTTATCTAAAATATATAAATGAAAAATAAGATGCATCTGCTATTTGATCCCGAAAAGTCAAATCGTACGAGTTTTGTTTTCAAGATTCTGCATACCATAAAGCGATGAACGAGGGTTCTGTGCTCCTGGCCGATCCGGTGCACGCGACTGATGGCTTGTGATTCTGCTGCTGGATTGAGGAGCGGCTCCACGAGCACGACATGTTGTGCTTCCAATAGATTTAACCCGTTTGCCCCGTGTTGAATCAAGAGCAACAGTACTTGAATAGAGCTACTCTCGATTTGCTTGCTACGGATCTTTGTGTTTTTTTCTTCAACACTGTTTTGTCCCCTAAATTTGCTGATGGCAATTTGTGATTTTCTGTTTTTTTCAGTACCATAACGATTAGGAATCAGAATTAACAATGGAATACGCTAAACAGCCAAGTATCTAATACATAGTGAAAAGTTTTGGAACCTAAAAAAACATCATGTTTAATGGATATAAACTATTAGGTTTGCAGTGTTTTAAAAATCCCCAATTAATTTCCAGCAATGGATAAATTAGACAGCATGTATCCCAAAGCAACTTTTGTCACTAGACTCGTCTTTAATTATACAACATTCCCGCATGTAAACATCTAACAAATTTTTGGCGAATCTTCACAATTTAATTGCTTTTATATTATACGAACTCAGTTCTTTGTAATAGCCAACATAAATTATAGGGATAATTCCAGATGACTATATCTAGATATGTCACATTATCACATGACTACACCTAGAAATTATTGTGTCAGGGTGAATACCCAAGAATTTCATCTTTCTCACTATTACTCATTCCGTCCATTTCCGTTAGTGTTTAACATTTTTAACGTGTGAAAATACTAAAATACCCTTCAGAGGTAAATAATTGTTTTTAAATTGAATGAAAAGACTAAAATACCCTTCATTATTCAGGTGAGAGAGAGAGGTATTTTTTGAAAATTAAATGAATAATGAAGGGTGTTTTAGTCTTTTCATTCAATTTAAAAACAATTATTTACCTCTGAAAGGTATTTTAGTCTTTTCACACGTTAAAATGTTAAAAACTAACGGAAATAGACAGAATGAGTAACGGTGAGAAAAATGAAATTCTTGGGTATTCACTCTGACACGAAAAATTTCAAGTGTAGTCATGTGATAATGTGACATATCCAGGTGTAGTCATCTGGAATTATCCCTAAATTATAAGATATGAAAATGATTAGTTAGGCGTTGCATCACTTACCTGCCTCCTTTCATCCGAATGTGAGTAATATCATTAGCAGCCAAAGCATGCTCCAGTACATCAAGAACATCATTCCAACTAGAGAAAACGAGCACTTTTGCTTTTGGATCGGTACCCTTTATCCACAAGATTCTTCTTGTGATCGCTTCAATCTTCATATCAACCCAAGAGAATAGATATGTCATTAGATAGATAATACAACTTAGGGCAGTTAAACATGTTTACTATTCGCAGACAACCAATCGTCCTAATAAAGTACAGAGCACAAAACTTCATTGCCGGACTACAACTTTATATAACGATCTGTGAACCCTTATTCACTAACATCATGATTACACAATCCTATATTTTCTTAAAATAATTAAAATGCTGGAAGTCAACTATTCTTTTTAGTTTTTATTGATTTTGATCTAAATATGGAGGGCAAACCCGTAAATTTGAAGGAAAAAAATGGGCGGTCATAAAAACTGAATAAGTGGTGTTTTTTTGTCTGTTCTGGTAATTTTTGTTGGATTGTGCAAGAAAATGATAGTTGACGGGTAGTTTTGCAATAAACGTGATACGCGGTAACTCCTTACAAAAGTCTAATGGTACTCCTCGAGATTTTGCAATTTATATGGTGATCTCGTTGGAAATCATACCTTTGTTCCGTATGAGCCCCTTACAGTTACTGAAGCTTCGTATTTTTCTTGACCTTGAAACGGATATGGCATAGCACAACTGTTTTGTCTGTCGTCGGCGTAGGCTATATTTCTGAAATCTGTATGTTGTCGACAAGTAGGGCACATCACCCATCTGTCCTGGGACTTCCCTACCTGACTACTTCTGTGTTCAGTTAACTCAACAAAACCTGCAAGAATAAGAGATTGAGGTACACTCAGACAAGAGTTTGTCCATATAGATTTTGAGCCATTTCATGTCAAAAGTTACGAGAGAACTCACATTTGCAGCATGTGACGTGCCCGCACGAAAAAACCATTTTTTGATTGCTTAGTTTTTCTTGACAAACAGGGCAGGCTTCTTCGTTTGTTTTGAGCACGTGTTCACTTTCCTGCTCTGTTGGAGAAGGTAAGGCAGCTCCAGTTTCTTGAGCTAGAGAGGAACTATTTGGGTCATCAGCTGGCGGTTTCTGTTTCGATTGTACCAAACCCTAGAAAGGACTTACAGGTTAGCACCAACAGTAGTAAACGAACTATTACAAAAAATTAAGGAAACTTTAGAAACATTTGGAAAGACGACAAGGTTTTAGAACTCGGGATTGGGTAGAACACGGCGAGGAAAAAGAATAAGGAGTTTTGAGGATTGGGGGAGAAATCGGCAAAACTAGTTTTGTTTTAGATAAATATTAGATGTACATATATTCATAAGTAATTCATATGAATGACAAAATTTACAATATTTTAGTAAAATACTATACTTTCAAACAAATTTATAAGCTTAAACAAAAACACAAATTATAGAACAATTTCAAAATAAAATTAGACCAGGTTTGATCGAGTGAGAACACAGTAAAATTGAATTACTGAGAACGAGTTTTAAAACTCGGTGGTCCAAAACTCGGTCAACTTGATTTTACCAAGTTCTCAGGGAGAAATCGGGAGTTTTATAACACTGGAAGATAATAAGTACAATGAAATAAATATATTTCATAAAAATAAGCATCTTAAATAACTTCATTCTTTTTGTTGCTCCCTGCGTTCAAAATATGCCCCGTTGATGGACTTCTCAAGGAGAATTTGTATTATTACCTTCAGATAGCGGAGTTTTCCTTTAGTATGTGACAGCATGGTCAAGGACACGAACTTTTCACTAGAGTAGTGGGCGTTTGTTGAAACTAACTCTTCTAAACCTAAAGCATCCATTGATTTGTCATCGTCGTCTTCTTTCAGACGCAATCTCGAGGTTGCCATCTTGATTTCATCGTGGGCCCGCAGAACTTGGGCTTGGGCGATTGCCAAGGACCTTGCATGCGCGTATTCTTTCCGCATGCCCTAAATCAAGCAAGCAGCCGAGATAAGGAACATGCTGCAAAGTGGATATTAAAAAGATTGGGAAAGGGACATTGAGAATGATAACTTCTCATCGTCATATGAAACATCATTGTTGATGCATGATACGTTTGAGTAATGAGTATCATAGCATCATGAAAAAAAGTTAGTAACTTTAAAAGAAGTGCAGTTTTATTTGGTTACGGGGTGAAATAATTTGCACAAACTAATGAAGCCTGTTGAAAACATATGAAAAATGAAATAGCAACATTTGAACATTGGGTTTGAACCATTAAACAGCATAAGGTAATTACTTGGTTGCAGCGTTCTTAAGACGTTAGGCGCTAGTCGGGCAGATAGGGACTCCGGAGATTAATCGGATTTGTATTTCTCTATTTTTTATTATATATACAATCAAAATGTGACATATGTTATATTAAAATAATAATAAATATTTAAGATATAAGATTTGAAATATATAAATATTTTAATATTTGTTACATTCATATCCTTAAAAAAAAGTACCTATTGGTGTAAATTATTTTAGTTTTTGGTATTTTTATTTCTAAAAACACCTAAATTTGTCTAAACCTGCCTAGCTGACTTAAACCTCCCGATTATATAAAATCGAGGGTGCGGTGTTCTAAAGATCTCTGCCTAGGCCAATTTTTAGAGCACTGCTCGTTTGCAGCTCGGCAGTTAAAAAGATAGTTGATTGTTCCATACCTCGAGAAGCTGCAGATGCTTGGTGGGTGCTGATTTGCAGCTTCTCCCCAACTGTGATTTGCAATAGTTCTTTATAACTCCAAGTATAACCTCCAATTCAGAGGGTGATTTTGAAACCTATCAGCCAAATAATAAAATGTGATTACAACATATGCACTATGTAGCCCTCATGAGATAAAGTATACAAATACAAGTGTTGTGTAACAAACACTGACCACTATTTTGTCTCCAACATCTCTCTTCTTCACGGCTTCTTCATCCGCGACCCTGGACTGACTCGAACCTTTATTCGGTTGTGACAAATCCCGTAAAAAACGATTGAGAGCAAAATTCTTCTTGTGCAAATCTACCGCTTCCTCGGCTGAGTTAATCGTCCCTCCATGCACTGTACTAAGACGAAAAAGCCTAGCCTCATAAACCTGGAGAGATGAACAGGAATGTGAAGACTGAACCTTACTATGAGTTAACGGACATAGAAAATTAATTATAGCGAGCGTTCAAATGAAAGACCTGGAATAGTTCGTCTAGCTCACAATGAACGCAGGTGGGACCATCACCATCAACCTGGCAGATTGGGCAGTCTCGTACACGACTAATATCCTCCTCTCTTGGTTTGTCCATCGTTTGATCAATTTCCAGAATCTGGTCCAGTAATGTCTGTCTCGATGTTTCCAATAAATCCATACGAGTCTGAATATGATACTTTAGAGCTGTGATGCTCCGGAAGCTGGACAATGAACAGTTAATATAAGATCATATTCATTATGAACCATATTTAAATTTAAATATAGAGCTTGGAAACTAACCTGGGTGCTAGCTTTGATGATTTTGAATTATTCAGAGTTGAGGAGACGGCCTCTCCAACTTTTCTGATCAACTCGTTTGAGGAATCCGTATTCTGGTCAACATGATCAAGGACTTCTGCCCACCACCCACTATCTTGTTCTTTTCTTTCCCTTAATCCATCAGAAACCTTCGCAACATTTTAGGTAAAAAAAATCAGTCAAAATTCAAACAGGTAATCAAAATTAAGCCAAGATAATGAAAATTCACATAAATGACCATTGCCATTAATTTTATCATGTTTCCATATAACTAGTCAACTAATCTGCTATATGCTATGACTTCATCAATTATAAAGCTTCTGTTTGCAAAATTAGACACTGGCCAATGGTCACGTAGATCTTCATCAATTATATGCTCATTGCTCCTAATTATTTTATATTTTACATAATTCATATCCTGAATATAGATCTCTGAGAAGTTACAAGCCACGAAAAATCTTTAGGGACATACCTGCCCGTATGACTTTCTGAACTCTTGTTGAACCAGGGACAGCTTAGAGTTAAATACCGATAAATACTTCTGTTTCAGGACCTCGCATTCTGTCGTCAAACACGTATCATTAGCTGATTGGGACTCTGATTGGTTTGAACCATTTTCCGTATTCACCCTCCTCCGTTTTGCAGCATGCTGATCACATTCTTCATCATTATGTCTCTTGACGGCTTTATGTTCAGAGCTTTCGGGGCATTGCTGCTCCTCTGAGTGAGGTTCGTGTTGAGAGTAGGTTGAAGCAGCTGGGAGTATCTCAGCCAGATTGTGGAGAATATGGATATTCAGTAATGGGTCCAAGCGGAAGTCCTCGGAGTGCTCTGTGACTAAGGCCAGTGCTTCCTTGTACAACAATACTGCTTCAGAAAACTTGTCCTCGATTATCACTACTGCTGCCAGTGCATTTAATGCAATAACCAGCCGCCTCAGGACTTCCTCTCCTTCTATCTTCGTCTTTCCTATCAAAACCTTTAGGAGACAATTCCAGTCAATAGAAAGAAAATCGGCTACAGTTTTAACAGTGTTCTAAAAGACGCTAGGCGCTAGTCAGACGGATAGGGCCTCCGGGGATTGATTGGATTTGTATTTTTTTTTAATAATTATTATATCCAGCAAGATAGGTTTAAGGTTGTCTTTACTCCGCTCCTGGCTGGGTCATACCATATATACAAACATACAATCAAAATATGAAGTAAATCATATAAAAATAATATTTAAGATGTGAAAACGTAAATATATTAATATTTGTCATATTCATGTCCTTCAAAAAATAAAAAGAACCGATAAATAACATTAATATACTTCAAAGTGTCTACTCCAACTATTCTTCCTCTCCGTAATATTTGTTTTAGGTAATTTTCTTTAAATTGGCCATTGTTTATAAAAACCTTTGTCTAGGTGGCGGCTAGACCGATTTTTAAAACACTGACCGCCTAATCATTTCACCGATTTAAACCGCTGATAGTATGAAATCCGGTCGGTGTTCTAAAAGTCCCTCCCTAGGCTGGTTTTTAGAACACTGAGTTTTTACATGATGTTACTTATTTTTCTTACAGATAACGTACCAATAAGATCTCTTCCATTGTCATGGGGGACTGCTGCAATGAACGCAACCCGGAACTTCCTACTTGAGGATGGCAACATGCTTGGCGAAGTTTCAAGAGTGAGTTTAGGAGCTTTGCAGCTTCTGCATGAGTGATGAAAGGATCGGACGAATCATTACAACCTAGGCAAGAAAGAAATATAGACCGGTCAGGCAATTTATCACTCTCCATCCACCCATCCTGGTGTTTCTATAGTTAAAAATATAAGGGTGTCACAGGGAACCTGAGGATTCTCTTTTGAGAATATCATCTTTCATGCTTTGAATAACTTCACGGGCATAGCTCACGCAAGTTTCATGCTGCCTCTGGTAGAAGTGCTCTTCAATCGGTGAAAAAGATAGCCACGAGACGCATTCTTCTTGGGGAGGAAGTTGTAACTCATCGGCTACATGTGCTTTTGAAGAACGCCACATGATTTGTTTAAAGAATCTATGAGTGAACTCCATTGCTGCAACATCCCTCCTCTGCAAGAGTAAGGTTCAATTTCAAGGGATCACTAAAATACACAATCCATGAAGACTTGCAAGAATCGGTTTAGGAGAAAATTTTCCACTTAGGTACACCCATCTTCCTCTTCTTTTTTTATCAGTAATTTGACATTAATAAAATTACATTACATAATTTTTAGGTCAAAAAGGGAAAAATTCTAACCTCATAAGGATCTCGTATAACATCGGTCCACCACCTGGAGACATCAAAAGGACTTGCTTTCAGGAACCTCAAAAGTCCATATAAATCATCAAGCCTGCGTTGAATGGGAGTCCCCGTGATACACCAACGGTGTTTAGAATACAGTCGCAAAGCCATTTCTGTAGCTGCACCGGCATTGCTCTCAACCATCTGGGCCTCATCCAGACAAATTCTCCACCAGTATATTCTAGTGAGCAGAGTTGGAATTACAGGGTACCTATTCCACATTTTTTCACAGATATCAATATCCGCATAGTTCGAACTTTGGTTTATCATGGTCAATGCTTCAGGGTTTTTTTTGTATGAACAAGTTAAACACTTTAGGTAAAAGACAAGAAAGGCAAATTCTAACAGAAAAAAGATAAACAGATTTATGACCAGACCTTTTCTGGAATCTCATGGTACGCCGATCCCCTTCGTGCCTATCAGAGTCATGTGATAGGTCGTCTCTAAGTACATCATAGGTTGTAAGTACAACATCATAATTGAGAAGTTCAGTTACACCCATTACAGCAGATGCGTCTTCAGAATTGTTACTGACACCTTCGTAAATGCAAATTTTCAAGGAACCTGGTTTCGTGTGACTGGAATAAGAAATAAACATTCATTCAGCACAGCAATTGTGAATATAACTCTGTAAGAGTATATATATCTCAAGTGGAACTATCCTAACAAAAAAAACTGCCAAACTAAAAGAGAAAATTGTATTGTGTGGGAAGCAAACCTCAGTGGAGGCTGAGCTATGTCATATTTTTCTTTCTATTGGTTTCACAACAGAATCTACTCGATAGATATTTTGATTTACTATCAGACTACCGGGTTTAATAATTAAACATAAAAATTCAAGATATCATGACAATCCATGCGAAAAGTGTCACCATCAAAGATAACAACCCATCACTCGGGCTAATAATTGAGTTTAGCTACCATCTAGAACCGGGGACTATGCGTTTTCACAAATTGAAGATGAACCAACCCTTTTGCAACCTTGATGCAAATAGATTATACCAACTTCGTAGTGAAGCATTGTTTTTATTCCAATCAATAACAGAAGTCAGGACTATTGGAAAGATATAATGGTCCAGTATCGACCAACCGCTTTCAGTGGTTGCTTCTGTTTATCTTACTATTGTAAAGTCGAGGACAAATGTTAGCTTGAGAGGTACTAATTCTAACTTAGTTATGCCAAAGAAAAATTTGTCAACACTTAACTTAAATTTTAAGTTCTGATGACAGTATGTAATATGCTTAAGAGGTGTCCCCAACTTGTCCGATTAATCCCCACTTAATCTCCATTTAATCCCTGATCAATCCGTTTTAATCCCCAATTAGTCCCCAGAAGGTGCTCTCCGCCCGACTAGCGCCTACTGTTTTTAGGACACTGTCCTTAAGAGAGCTAAACTCCTAGGTTCTTGTGGAAATATTGAACCGCAATCTAACGGCTTAAATACATGCCAGCCTCAAAATTCCCTCCACTCCCAAATACAAACCTACAGTATAGGGAAACACAACATATGCTTTGATATTTGAAAATTACAACAAGGAAGTGCAGAATACATTTCTCACTTGCACCTAATAGAATTAAATTTGGGTATTAAAGCAAGAAGTAGAAGTGATACCGTGTAATTTCAGAATGCCATTGTGGCAATATAGGAGCCGGGCAAACTATTAGTGTTGCACCAGTGGGAACGGGAGAATCGGTAGCTTGTATCAGTTCTGAGCAAGGCTGGCAGATATGTTCTCCATCCCTCTCAATTATTTTGGTTGGCTTTTTTTTCCTAGTGCTCTTCAGTCCATTATGAATTGCGCTGGATTTTACGGGTTTGCCCCTAGCTGAATAGCCAACACAATCCGCATGTTGCCAAGCATCACAGATATCGCATTGTACCCACAGTCCTTTGTATCTATAGCTTTCAGTTACCGCCCCACACATACACTCAACTCGCTCCTTTTTCAATCTATTAATACTATGTTTGAGATTGTCGTTAGATTGCAACAATTCATCATCATATATGCTGCATGTAGATGCTGACTTCTTGTTAGCAAATATGCAGGCAAGCAGTTCAACAGTTTTCCCCAAGCCCATCTCATCTGTGAGACAATGACAACAATTTCTCTCATTCGGGCATTGCATAACACAACTTGTGCAGAAGCATAAACACAAATTTTACTGTTATCTCATAAACAAATCTTGTGCAGCAAGCTTATATATGTTCTTTTCCTCAGTTTTCCCTAAACTAACAAGAGCTTTACAATTCTGGAAAACCACCAGGATAACAAGAAAAATAAAAGAGAAAATTACGATATCACAAATCTGAGTGCTGAGTACTAACTACTAACACAACATCGAAGCACACATTCGAATGACCAAAGTGGAAATTGCCATATGACAAACCCCGTGAATAAGAAAATTAACGAGACGCTGTTAACTTCAAACCCCATGTAACACACGACATGGGAAAACAGGCTGAGAAATTATCCGGTGAGACGCGCCACTATATGTATAATTAAACACATAAGGCAACATAAGGGTTATAAGGTCAACTCTATTGTCTCTCCCAACATTTGGATATGTTTTCATTCTTACATTTGATACATTCAATTCAATCTTTTGTTCACAAAATTTTGTAGGAGAGCTAGTTCAACCACGTGCATATATCCTATGTTCAAAATACCAAAGTTTCTATAAAACAAAATAAGAAGGTAGTGATAATCTTCAAATAGGTAATATATCATGAATAGCATGTGATGTCAGAAATGCTTACCAGCAAGAACACCACCAGAAATGTGTGGTGGAGGAAGCTCTGGATGCAACGAAACGTTTCCACTGAAGACGAGATACAATCAACGTGGATGAGTTAGGTAGACGTGACGTGCAAATCGTGTAAACAAGGATAATAGATCAAGCTTGTATTTGTTGACCTCTTATACAACATGCTTACTCAGAACACAACACGACAAACCCTTGGGCTAGAGAAATATATACCTGAATGGATTAAGAAATATTTTTGAACGTGTATCTGCAAAATCAACAGGAACACATAAAGGAGAAAGGAAGTAACTATTTCCCGTTCTGTCCTCTCTCCGGAAATCTCCTCTCTCTCGTTGTACCATCCAATAAGCTGCACGGCGCTGATACGGCCTCAGTTGAGGAAGCAAGTCAGGCATGTCATCCTCAATCATTGCATCCCCTCTATACAGAACACATGCCAAGGTTCACAACAAATTTTTACAAATCAATTATAAAACGGAAATCAAAAATATAACTGGACATGGCGTTACAAAACTTCAATCACATAAATTATGGTACAGCAAAAAGAGCCAAGAGTACTCACTTGGATGGCTTGATGGCTTCATAAAACGTAGCAGCATCAAATCTTGCCCGCTTTGTAGAGACTGAACTACCCTCTCCTGTCTCTATGTGCAAATCGTCAACCTCTGTATCTGTTAAGTTACTAACTATATACTTAGCCTCTGAAGTGGTAACCTCTGGCCTCAACCAAACCATGACATTCATCATGCTCTTTTTCCAAATTTGCCTGCTATTGTCTAGAAGTGACGCACATGCATCAAATGCACTCCTAAGCATCTGCACCCTCAACCTCGTAGTAGGCTTATCCCCCGAAACTATAGCAACCCCTAAAAGCGGTCTCAGTGTGATAAACTTGAGACTAGCCAAGTGAACAAGACTAGAAACAGCCTCATCGGGGCCATCGAAACTCCCGGACAAAATAACCAAATGGGTATCCCCCTTATCCTCTGAAGTGCATTTTTCTATGAACTCCAGCGAAATATCTGTAGCGGGTACTGCATGCCAATGACCTAACTTAATGCGAGCGAGAGAGTCGTTTATGTTCCGAACACAAAACCGAATGGAATACTTAGAATAAAATTCCTCGGTCACCTGATAACCAGAGAAGCCTTCGCTTATGTTCAATTGAGTAAGAACGATTTCTGAAATGTCAAGAGGCTCATCAGAAATCCAGCAACTCCGATCAGCTTCAACAAAGAAGGGCTCGTCCAAAATCCCATTCTTTTGGGCAATTCTCGATTTTGTCGTAGAAGCATTTGTTTTATCATTCAAATCCTGTTCTGCTCCATTGCTGTCTACTCCTGATAGTATCAAGGGCCCGGACCGGTGCGGTCTGGGTTGCTTCTTTCTACCCATTGACACTCCTACTACTATCACTACAATCAAAAATCAAAACTAAAATGAACACCTACCTACAAAGCAGCAGAAATGTGAATATCAATACCAGCATGCATATGCATCTAGCTATTCACAACAATACAATGTCCCAAAAAGCTCAAAACTTTATGATTTAAGCTCGGTAGCAACAAGTCAGAATATTGGGTTTCAATCACAATGAATTAGAAATACACAAAAACATACCTAAAAATAAGAAGAATCACAGCAGAGACAATGGGTTTTGTTCCTTGATTCGAACCTGAAAACAAGTGCTGTGTTGTCTGTGGAAGCAGAATCAAGAAATTGGAAAGAGGAGAGCAAGAGGTCACGCACGAGTAGCTGCAAGTAGCAGCAGAGATCTCGGGAGCATCTGCAATACGACAGTTTGATGTGTCGTATCACTACACTTCTTCTTCTTCTTCTTCTTCGTCCTCGTCTTGTTCTGTAGGTGTTGAGAGCTGAACCAGAACAATGGAGTCGGTTTTTTACCCGCGGGAATTGGGATTTTCGGGATTGTGTTTGTGGGATCGGTAAAGAACATAAAGGTTCGATTTTTAACTTTGTTTATCAAAGAGAGGAAAAATGGGTTTAGTGTGTGAAAGTACAGTTATACCCCTATCACTCTCCAAGTTCAAATTGGAACACTTAAAAACCCTAATTTTGGGGGAAGAAGAGGCAGAGAGGCAAGAGGAAGATGGGAGGAGGAAGAAAGAATCTGAAGAGAGCAGCTGTTGCTGGGAAGAGGGAGAATTTGATTGTAGAAGATGGTCATAGCATTGTTCAAGTTGTCTCTCTTCTGGGTTCCAATTCCATTGAGGTGTGTTCCTGAAAACTCATTCAAATTTCTCTCTTTTATTGTTATTTGTTCTTGAAATCACCTGAACTTTGAAGGGTCTTCAAGTTCTTCTGTTTTTGGATTATACCCAAATGTTATTCAATTAATATATTGGTAATGGCTGATTAGTTGTGTTATATTATTTGGAAGCCACCACGGTCACTAGACTTGCTGAGCAACATATGGCTGGTTTAGAAACCTCATGTATAAGTGATTAGGGTAATTTATTCACTCTAATGTCTTATGCATATTCCTATTTTGAGCCAAAAAGTGATCTTATTGTTGCATGTTTTGGGGAGAAAAGCTTGGATTGTATGTTTCAATCCCCGTTAATGTGTGTTAATACTTTGACGTAGTGTCATTTCTTACTCCTTCAGTTCCAAAATGAATCTCATCTTTGATTTTCTTCCCAAAAATTAATGAGTAGTGGTCTTAGTTCTCAGCTTTCTCGCTAAGCCTCTTGGTGGTACACACGTAGTAAGAAGTAACACTTAGGAGAATATTATTATAATTTTATGTATAAATCACTTGGTAAGGACAGTGGAACCTTATTTGTAACATATATGTTAGGGAAGTATGATACTTATTTTGAAAATGAAAGATGTGTCTTTGTAGGAACTTACAAACAGTATATACGGGATGAGATTTGATATTGTTTGAGGCTTTATGTACTTGAGGCTGTTACCATAGCCCTCTTTGCTGGTTCTTTGCCTATAGCACGTGGGTAACACTTCCTCGTTGTTTCTCTTAATCTCTTAAGGTGATGGATGAAAAAGGCGCCAAATCACTTGCACTATTTCCAGCAAAGTTCAAGAAGTTGGTATGGATAAAACCAGGTTCGCTACCATGAACTCAACATAATTGTATACCGTCATGAAGCTCTCTACACGTGTTCCTCCTGTGCTGCTTGTCAGAATCTTTTGTAATAGGCATTGCATATCCGTCATAGCCCCTATATTAAATATTCGTACTTGTGTGTTTGCACACAAAATCTTAGTTTTGACATTTCATTTATAACCTGTGTAGCCAAGCAAGGTCTAACAATGGAATTGCCTTTTTTATCTGAATTGGCCATCTTTGACAATCACATTTTGACAACCTAGTTTTGGATCATTATGTCTGTCAAACTATGTGATTGATGCTTATTTGTGCATACACCAATGACTGAATACATATTTTTGGAATATCATTACATGGATAATGATGGAGATTTTATATATATTAAGTTGTTTTTCCAATTTGCAGGTAATTTTGTTGTGGTTGATGAAAGTGGAAAAGAAAAGGCTACAGAATCAGGCAGCAAGGTTACGAGCATCGTTTCACAAATCGTTTCAAGTGAACAGATCCATATGCTTCAGAAATCTCCAGACTGGTGTGTATCCTCTTAAACCTTTTTGCATCTAGACTGTCTTTACACGACTTTGCCATTCTCATAGCTTCCTATTACTTACTTTCTGACATGTCGCTCACTCGTCATCTCTAATATCCGTTTCCACCACTTTAAATACAGGCCAGAAGTCTTCAAATCCAAGACCAAGGATGAGCCAAATGCAAGGTCTAAACAGGAAGTGAATGAACTGAATCAAAGTGATGGCGAGGAAGATGATGATGGACTTCCGCCTCTAGAAGCTAATATGAACAGAGTTCAGCCTTTTCAATCGCAACATGATGAAGACGAAGATTCTAATACAGACTCTTCAGAGAATGCTTGATTTTTTTTGTTCTCTTTTTTGATTGAGATAGTTGCTACATTTGAATATTCTCCAATGCATATATATTGTTGTTGGTCTGTTATCAATGTGCCTATAATATAAGAATACTAGAGAGTTTTAAGAATAGTAGCCTTTGATATCATATTATAAGAATAGTTGAATAGTTGAACTATTACACTAATTTAAATATTATTAATTATGATGCTAATAAAAACTAATTATCATTCTTCACAAAAATAAAAACAGAAATATGTGTTGGTTTTGTTGATGTTTTGTAAATTTATGAATGTTGCAGTTTGTAGACAAGTATTGATAAGTTGCCCAAACTGGTGGAGGGTATTGTCCAATGGAGCCAAGAGACTTCTTCAGGGTATTCAAACTGTTATTGGAAAAATATAGTATAAGACATAGGAGAATATATTATTCATACTGATATTGTGTTTTGGAAATAATTGTTTATACATTAACAATCTACTGTCAATTCCTGTATTTTTGTTGTCTGATTTCAGGATCTTGTAACCTAGTCCCTCTTATCACTACACTTGGCGAGGAATATCCCATGAGACGATGCAGCTGTGAGCCACTTCTACCTCTCGGTTGCTGCACCTCAGAGTCTGACAAAAATTCCTCAGTTTCGTACCTACTGGAGGAAGGTGCCGGATCTTTGTATTTGTTCCGGAACTGTTTTCTGATAAACTCCTTTTTGGCGTACAATATCTCTCTGTCATATGAATCGTCCTGAATAGCCTGCAGTGGTTTGAAGGAGGCGTGATCTCCTCTAGAGGAGCAGCTTCTACAGAATGAGAGTCCGGAATCATCAGAACAGTATACAAGGTCATTATGTGGGCAGTTACTGGCATGAGACGATAATGCTGTGCTCCTCATGTCCATGACTCTACTGCACTCGTCAACCTCACTTGGAGGAGGCTCCATGGCGTTTGTGGGATATGGGGTGATATGAGTTCTGTTCTGAACTGAAAACTTGAGTATCGTTGAGCAAGAACCACAACTTAGCCTGTGGCATCTCCTTTGCAAGGCGAGAAAATCTTCAGGGAGCTGAAGGAGGTTCAAGCAGTGGTAACAAGTCACGAAAGGTGCTCCACCCGCTTTTGGCCTGAAATGTCGCTTCGCTACATGATGGTTACCCTGTGAGTACTTCTTCATCATGTGATCTTTAAATCTCTGATCATCAGACTTTGATTCCTGAGCCAGAATGGAGATCTCAGGTTTCATATACTGTTGAGTACTTGTTGGAGAAGAAGAGCTGCAGAGATTGCAACAGTTATGAACATGGTGGATAACAGGCTGCAAAGGAGCCGAGCTCGGCCAGTCACGAGGCTGACAATGCAAACACTTGCTGTCAATGTTGTTTCTATTATTGGCTGCTCGCGAGAACTTGAATTGTTCAGGTACCTTTAGATTGTAGCTCTTTGGTGTATTCTTTTTTTCATTTCCCGCGACCCTTCGATTAGCTCTGCCCGACTTGTCAAGTTGGTTCTGCAGCTCATAAATCATTCTCAGAAGCTTCATTTTTTCCTCGTCTTGTTTTTCAGGCTTGCTCAAACGATCACATTGGTACTCTTGGCTTGAAGACCTGCCAGCTCGGAGACCCCCCTGATACAAGGGTACCTTAGGAGGAAGAGGAGCACCACTCCTCTCCACTTGAGTCCAGTTTCTAGGTGGCTGGCGTCGTCTTGCAGGTTCCCACATCTCTTCACGATCCCATTCCTTGCCATATAGCTTCTTCTTGCCTGACGATTCTGGCATCCATTTTCTTGGTTGGTGTTGCTTCATTTCATAATCAGTGTACCTGACCGAATCCGCCAGGAACTGTTCCCTTCTGATAAGCTTTTCTCCAGAAACAAGCAATCTTTGAGGCTTATGAGTCATTTCTGACCTGTTATCTCCAAGTCTATCAAATGAGGAAACACTACCATCATAAGCATGAGAGCCTATGGTTATAGAAGATTTCGCCATATCCATAAGCATTCCACTGAGCTCAGAAATGGAGCTCTCACTCAACATCCCATCATCAACGCTAACATATACCCCATTTTCAGCCTCCTCTCCTAATTTTGCTCCAGCAATAGGCTGCGGCTCGATATTTTCATCAGACAAATCTGTGATTCCAGGTTCCTGATCTTCCTCAGCACTGTTGCGATTGGCTAAATAGTCCGGGGAAGGATTCGCCTCATCCTGTAAGTTTCTATGCTCTTTATCTTCTGAAACATGATTCGGTTCATCAATTTTAACAACATCTGGCTCTAGCAATTCTGGTCCTGTGCTTTTGGCTTCCTTTTTCCAGTTTTTTGCTGCAACAGACACAAAATGAACCTTAAATTCTCTGAACTATTGAGATAATGAATTTACTGCAAATAGCTTATGTAAGTGAATTTGCATGTCATTACCTTGGAGAAGTGCACCACACCCACCACAACTGTAAACAGAAAGGTTGGCTATTTCAGGGAGAAGTTGCCGACATTTAGGACATCTGACTAATCGAACATGTGTCGGTCCGGTTGCCATGTATATGTATTGCTTCAAAGATTCAGAAAACTTGGGCAGAAATCAAATATAGTATCAAAAGAGAGCTTGGATTGTTTTTGTTTTCTTGAATCTTGATTTTGTTCCTCTTTTCTGGATTATTCTGCAGGAACAAATGAACCAGACATGGAATTAACCATAAAATATGGAAATTCCAGAAAATTAAGGAACAAGAACATACCAAGAAGCCAGTTGATTGGAGAAAACAGAAGTAGAAATGTATGCAAACCCTTTAGAGGGGTGAAAATGTGGAGATTTCTTGCATATAACATTATATTGATTGACAATATGATTTTGTGGCTGTGATTAGTAATGACTTCCATGTCAGAGAGGTCCCTCAGCTGTCAGATTCAGCCAGCTAAGAGGATCAAGAGGAGACTAGGGAAAGGTTGACTCTTGGTCAACTCTCCACCACCTCCAATATATTGTACCACTTTTCTATTTTATCGAACCATGAAGCGACTAAACAGAAAAAACTTATAACAAAAGCAACTTGTCCAACTAAGTGTTCAAAAAAGTACTATCCCAAAAATAACAATCTCTCCAGATGAACCTTAAGCGCCAAGACAATAAGTTCACCAAAATCTTATTCGAACAGGTGTGTCAAGACTTATAGGCCTTAAATTTGAGATTGAAGATGGAGAGGTAATGGCGTCAATGCATTGACAAATCGGGCCTCTTCGCCAAATGCATTGACACATAGCATATATTATTTAGGAGTGGTAAAAATCCTCAAACTCAACGGGTTACGGTATTCTGGGCATGCTTTGTTGTCATCATATAAAGAGATAGAATACACTGAATTTATATTCTTGATCTGACAAGTAGAAATCGAGAGCATTTACTTTTTTTCGAAAGTCAAAAAATATATGAAGTCTAGAGAGTCAAATTTCAACCTTCTTTAGTGGTCCTAATGTCAGAAGCCAAGAACAGCATCAGCAGAAGCAATTACAACTTCACCAACACTACCTACCTCTCACTGTCTCTCTCTGCCATGCAATTCATCAGTTCAATACCATTACATACATAACAGTATACTTACATTACCAAGTACACCTGTTATATGAATTGCCATTGCATTAATTTATATTAAATAATATGTTTAATTAAATACAATTTATAGTTAATAATTCAATCAATGGTTTGTGGATAAAAATGGTTGATTTAATCTGTCATATTTACAGAAATAAAACATAAACTCATGATGACTAGCAATGGTCATAATTCGATTGATAGATTTAATGAACTTTTGGTATATGAATTCTTTTCCTGTCATATTTTCTAGGATAAAACATCAACTCGTGACTAGCTTCTAGTAATTCTGAATAAGAATTCAAAGTAAGCTTCAAAACAGCATTTATGACAATATAGATCTTGAATGTCAGATCAAGTATCACATTTGGGCATCACACTATCACAGTGGAAGATGACTCAAGTGTGAATTTTATTATCTATCTGTGAAATCTCAAATTGAAGGCCAATACATCTCAGAACTTCCAAAGATGTCGATGACAAAAAGTACAAGTAATTTTAAAACTAGAAGAGTCAGTTCTGATTCAAATGCAATATACTCTTTGCACCAATTGATGTACCTAAGATCGTCAATGCCTCAGAAAAGAAGGGGAAGCAACAAACAAACTCTAAGCAAATCATCTCCGTTCATCTTTTTCAAGCTTTTCGATTTCTTCACGATGCTTTTGTTCTGCCTCTTGAAGTTCTCGTTCGTTTTCAAGCTTTTCGATTTCTTCACGATGCTTTTGTTCCGCCTCTTGAAGTTCTCGTTCAGCGTCCTCATCTTCCTCAATTTGGTCAAGATTCTCGAATTCCTTGGAAGCAGCCATTGCTTTCACAACGGGATCTCTCAGCTCAGATATCAGTCCGCCACCAACCTTGTACTCATTTTCATCTCCGATAAGGAACAGACGCTGGTCAGGTCCAGATGCCATAGGAATGTCAACTGCCAGTAGCTTCACGTCATACTGCACGAATAGAAATTCCCAAAATGTTTATGAAAGCAAAAGTAGGGTCATTAGAGCCAATAACTAGTTGAGTTCCTTAAAATGGGGCTTCATAATTAGTCTTGCCCATTTCTTTCATGTTTTAGTAAACTTTGCATTGCTCTACACAAAGGGCTTCTACTATGTTATCATTTTTAATCCAATATGGTATCAAAGGTTACTATTCTTGAAACTCTCTGGTCGATCTTTCATTTTTAGGCACGCCTTCATGGCGGTGGTGTTTGAACTCTATTTCTTTTTACCCTTTACCTGTCTTGATGCTTCATTTCTATTATTCTATTTCTTCGAATAAGCCTAGACTAAGTTGTGTCTCAAGGTGCCCTTGCTGTCGCCATTGCTTAGAGTCTATCAGTCAGATCCATCCGTTTCCATAAGCCATGCTCGGAATCTGAAGTTTGGGGAATTGATGAGATATTAGAGTCCCATAATTTATGGGATTCCTGCAATGGGCCTTCTTAATTACCTCTTCAACATTCAACCGTTAGTTCATATATTAGTCTAATTTGTATAGCTCTATATAAATGGGACTCCTCTTCTATTATCAGTAAATGCAATAAACTGTACTATCATTCTAGAATTCAACATATTTCATATTATATTTATACCACCTCCCATTTTACTATATGTCACATAGCTAACAAGATATGAGCAAAAGAGAAGGCTTAACCAGTTTATGGTCACACAAAAGCAAGGAAAAGCATATGGATTTTTCTGTCTATATGAAGTGCGTCGCTGTATGTGACCCTAATATGTAAATTGGGGGTAGCATAAACAATCATCTATAAGTATTAATTTAGAGTGTGAATTCAATCTGTTTGACTCAAGAGAACATGAGGAAAAAGTATGCCGGAAATATCATATTGGTAATATGAAAGGCTTTGAGGAAAAGACTTCACCAACGACCCAATTTTTTTCCTCACTGTGGAATTTCTCATCACATATGAAATTAATCATAAAACAAAAAAAAAGTATTTATTATCTCAATGCATATGAAAAACTGACGGGTAGTAAGTGTAGAAGCAAACCTTGCCCTTTTTCTTTTTAACTTCAACGCTCACTAGACCCTTCCTCTCGGATCCATGTATAGGGAAGATGAGAAAACATCTCTTATTCCCGAGGGATGGCCTGAATTTCTTTACCTGAAGCCCTCCTCCTGACATTATATAGGCTCTCAAATCCGTTCCGGTAAGGGGGGCACCCATAACCTCTAGAATCCCGGCAGATGTGTTGAGCTTTCTCATGGCCATTCTATAAACTTTATCAGGATTGATAGTGAATCTTGAGCGCATATATAGGCCCTTGAAGTAAGCAAAAAGGAAAACATATGAACATAGGGTAATTTATAACTGAGTTGTGAGTATCAATGTCAGAAAGGTTTCATGCACACACATGAGACAAAGTAATAAGAAAATGTAAAATCATACATCAGGTTATGCAAATGGTGGCCTAATCCTCTCCAAAACGAGGAAGAAAAGAAAACATAAATATAACCCATCAATTAAAAAAAACAATTGACCAGTAGCAATTCCAACATAATCAATGCCCACATGCTCGCCCGGATAAAGCCTGTAAATCTTCCGTCAGCATCATATGCAATATAGTGCTAGCCTATATAATTAGAACTTAGAAGATAGGAAATACTGCATTACTTATTTGCATTATCGTTTCAGTAAATCGAAAGGGTCATGCTGAGAGCGAGTTTCAATGAATCAAATATTGCTCAACTGTTTGTAAGCATGCAAATATTCAGTTCTTGGTAATGAATTACAGTCACGTGTAGACATCAGTTGTTTCAATACAGAACCCAAGGTATATATATGTATGGATTGTCACGCTTAATACTTCACATCAATGTGGTCACTATCAAGACATGAAAACTCGAAACAAGAAAGTCCAATCAGACAAGATTACAGCCGTTGATCATTGGCTGTGCTTCGTATCGATCGAATTAAAAGAAGCTGAGAATGTAATTGTACAATCCCCATAAAATAGTGTGTAAATTCATAGCAAAATCCGACACAAAAAGTTGCAATGCTCCAAGAAGTCAAGGTAACAAATACAAGAGTGAAAGTGTTCTATATAAACATCAATACGAACAGATTAACTAGAGAACAGAACTTCCAATGAAGCGAACCCATCACCACTAGTGAACCAAAAACAAGCATCACGTTGTGCATCTCCCTAAAAAATAGTGAAATCGAGCATAAAGTGAAGGTAACATATAATAATCAATATAAACAGATTGACTCAAGCATCAGAGGTTCCAATGAAACAAAACCCATCATCATTACCAAACCAAAGCAAGCAGCACATTATGTAATTCCATAAAAACAGTGACACAAATCAATCCGAAAGCACGACACAGTGAAGATAAAAGAGAGACACTTACAGCAAAAGCAACAACAGCTGAAGAAAGAGCAAGAAACCCATATTTGGCCATACCCTCAGAGAGGCCAACGAAGGTGTTGGCAATGCCAAACATGATCCTCCACAGCAAAGCACAAGCGAACACAGCTCCGACACCAAACAGAAACAGCGAGTTCCTCCTGAAAAACGCATCGACCTGGAGACCGATCGCCTCTCGGTATCGAGAGAAGGCGGTGGTCACTGCCGCGGCGGGTTTTTCAAAGACCGCCTTCGCATTGCGAAGATCGGGAGCTCGGAGCGAGAAGCTCCGGCGACCCAGAGCTCCGAGGCCGTAACTGGGTCTGGGCTTATTGACGAAACCGAGTTTCTGGGAATTCGATTGGGAGGTGAAATTGGAGCGGAAGAGGGAAATTGAAGGGTTTTGGGGAAGATGGGATGTGGGTTTTGGCGGAGGAGGAGATGCGAGCTTCGAGAACCGTCCGGCGGAGGCGACACCGCCGGAGGGGCGGTGGTGGGGATTGAAATGTAACCTGAGGAGGCCAAAACCTTGAATGGCTCTAGAGGAGCGACTCGACATGGCTCGATCTCGATCTGGAGCTGGATTGGGTTGGGAGCTCGGGTTCGGAGTCCTCTGCGGATCGGGTTCACTAGATTGTTTGATTCAGCGACAGGCTTAGCAGGAGCAAGCTTGCTTGATAATGGCTGCTGCTTGACGGAGGCTGAAGCAGCTTATGTCAAAACGAACCGAGAAATATACCTTCTATTTTCTCACGATTTTGACACACCTTCGTTTTTAAATTTTTTAAATTGTGCTACTATTCTGAAATGGTTTGACCAGCTTAAAATTTTTCGGTTCGATCAATTAACTCCGACTTAAATTTGATATTGCAAATTATTCGTTTACTCTCGTTTAAACATTCATTATTAATATATGTGAATGGAAAATTTGTCTTTTGTAATAAAAATTACAAAAAAGAGAGAGAATGAGAATGGTCGGAGAAAACAAACCATTTTCGTTTTCTGGAATTTGATGTTGGCCGGTGACGAGGACGTAACGATGATGATGTTGGGCAGAGAAGCGACGACGATGTTGTTAGAGGAACGGTGGCGGCAATCTAGTTGGTGTTCCTAAACAACGACAATCTCATCGGTGGTGACATGCACCAAACTCAGCGGCCACAACGCTGAAGCCAACGACTGGAGAGGGGTCATGATTGACGATTTTTGGACCTAGGATATTTGTCGTTGAATGTCGTTAAATTTGGGCATATCTTGTTTTCGTCTCTTCCTTCTGTTCACGAGATTGAAAGATTCAACAAGTTGGGCCAAGTGGTATGAAGCTTACTTAATATATATGTGAGATCTTGAGTTTGAATCTTAATACATGCTAGTAGAATATGATGTCTTCAATTATAGCTGATAAAAAAATCGACAATGATTTGAGTTTTCTATAATTTCTAGGGTTTTTTTGTTACCTTTAGATAAGGTTATTCCATCGGAGCAAGAATGGTGTCATCGGCATCATCAAAGCAAGAATTATTATTTTATTTTTTTAGCAGAACCCACTTTCAATTCAAATTCTGGAGAGGGGAACGAGGGAGGAAGCTATTAGAGCATGAAGTGTATCTCTTAGTGTTGTTTGGGAACATAATTTCCATAGATGTTCTTGTTAAATTGACGAATCAGGATATAAGGTACGTGCAGAGCATGAGTAGTGGTATTGGTATCGGTTTACCTTCAGTTTAGTATTGAGAATCATTCTCATTTCCAGTGTTTGGTTTGGAATGGACTGGAGGATTAGCTTGAAAACACAATCGTTTCTTGAGAGAGTGAGAGAGTGTCGGACAGTTTTTAATTTGAACCAGTCAGATCGGGTGAAGATTAAGAAGAGGGAAAAAACGTCATTTAAAAAAAATCATGCGAAAAAACTAATATGTCCTAACCTTTAACATAAAACAATTATTTCATGGAGAGACAAAATCGTCATTTCACAAAAATCTATTACATATATTATAATGGTGATAATTTTTTTCAATTAGGTTGAGCTACATAGTTAAAAAAAATTGTACATGTACATACGGGATAATGGTATTTCTCCAAGTGTAAGTTGTGATATTTATCCCAATTTTAATTCTCATTTTGTCAGTTTTTCATCGTTAAAATACATCATGTATGTACATAACGGTTAAAAAGAACAAAAATACATATAGCTCTCTCTCTCTCTCACGCACACGCATGCCTATACACATTATATCCATGATCAAAACTCGAAATGGGCCAGAGCTCTTTCTGCGCCCTCCGTTCTGCCGGGTATAACCCACGAGAACCTTATATCCATAATCAATACTCAAAATGGGTCGGAGCTCTTTGCGCTCTCCTCCGACCCATTTTGAGTACAACCTTCTCTAATGGTCTATAAGCGTCCAGAACTCGACCATCGACCTCCAACCCAGAAGATTGTACTGTAACGACATTGGCATGATGAACAACTTCACCGTTGAGTCTATATTTGCTCTACTTTAGTGTGCCATGAGATGAAACCATGAAATGATGGAGAACCGATGAATCGCTCTTATTCACATCTAGGCTGGACCAGCTCGACTCGATTTCGTCTAGTTGGGATTTTCCTTGCGGGTTTGATGTTGGGGAAGCAATCTGATAGCGAAATAGATAGAGACCCAATTCGTCGACGAACCCATGTCGAGCATCGTCACTGATAGGTCCCATGTATGCAGATTGAACACTTCTAGTGTCTTACTCTGTAAAAGGTCAAACGATTCAAGTTAAATATCAATTTCTTCAAACTCGTCAATGAAGTTCTAGGAGCTCACGCTCGAAGCGAACCATACTTGTGCGAGTCGTCGGTCGAACGGATATCTCGTTTATTGAAGTTGCAGTGGGGCGATCTTCGGTGACTCCACTCCAATTATGCTCTTTATATGGGAAAAAGTAATTTTATTGTGTAACGGCACACTTTTTAAAGTTAAAAAGAAAATTAAAAGTATTTTTATCTTTTAACTTGTACACTAACAAAAATCATCAAAAGCTGACAGAATGAAAATTAAAATTAGTTAAGATATAGTTTGAGATAATTTTTTAATTAGCTGTAATAATATTAAAATTATGTATATTTAGGAAAACCATACTATACGAGAAAAGTGGGCAATTATTTGTGAGGTCACTGCATGTTATACTGTAGGAAAAGTAACGAACATTCGATGCCCACTACTTTTAAAAGCATTTCGAGTGAACAACTTGATTTTTTAACAACACAATTTTAAATGGTAGTTTTAATTTCTCATTTACTTTTTGTCTATTTAGAACGTGTTATATATCGTTGAAAATATTTTATTTACAAAAATATGTAAATGTATTTTACATCATTCAAAGTCATGTTTAAGCATTCTGAAATCACAACTCAGGTTGACACCATCACAAATTAACATACATGTTAATTTGACCATTTTTCAACTTTTATCCAACATCGTACATCTATATATGTATATAAATTATACTTATTTTATTAAAGAAATAATACATATACACCAAGTTGTCAATTCTAGATCATAAAAGTGTAATATTTATGAGCCTACAATTTGCCTAATGAGGAAGTGAAATATGAAACATAATATGCCAAGAAACGATAAACTCAAGTTTATACTTGAATTTTAAATTAAGTGAAATATGAAACATAATATGCCAAGAAACGATAAACTCAAGTTTATACTTGAATTTTAAATTACAATTTTATTCTCCAAGGATAAAATTAGAGAAATAAAAACATTATTAAGTTTTCACAAAACTCGCACTGAATAGAAACGCATATATACATAACAGAGTAGTGTACTTCAGGTGCCATTGGCAATGTGTGTAGAAACTTATTGGATTTGAAACTAAAACACAAACTCACCCAACTTATTAGTACTGTATATGGAAACATGAACGCTTCCGGGACAAGTTTTGCAGTACAAATCAAATGCTAAATATTTCAGACCGAAGTCAGAAATGCTCTTCCTGGCTGACGTTGCGCTAGAGGCCCGTGACGTCCCAGAAGCTGTAAGCCAAAACCAAACAAAACCCGACTCGGTTAATTAATTGCCTCACCGTGTAATATATACGTGACACTACTGCGAAAAAAATTACGGTCCAGATGGGTGAAAATAAATTATTATTTCATATAATGTGATAAGCACGTGTGACTATCGCTTTGTTAAATCACAAAAATACCCAGTGTGTTGACGAAATAATACTTAACATTCACATGATGACTTAAAAACTTTAATGCAGCGGTGTGATAATCGTGCATAACTAGTACGTTATGATATCAGCAAGTTTTATTCGCATCACGAGTACGTTATGGTATCAACAAATTCACCGCGTGACACACCGATGATATCATATAAGAAGACAAGAATCGTGTTTGAAAAACAAACCTTGGCGTTGACACCGTCTGGCAAAATCCTGTTCTCAGCCTTGTACTTGACATAATCAGCACGGTTGAACTTGGTAAATCCCCTAAAATTAGAAGATTCACTAGGTGAATCGCCTAGAGAAATCCATTTATTTATAAAAACTCAGTCAATTAAGTATTTTTTTTGCATAACTAGAGATTTATTATCTGATTAATCTCATGTTGTTATATGTTTTAGAATATCCTTTCTGACTTACTAGCGTCTGGCTGAAACAACGATGTATAGAAGCGTCTTACGTACCATTTCCTGCTGACAATAATCTTCTGTCGGCCGGGGAACTTGAACTTGGCACGGCGGAGAGCCTCCTGAGCGTGACGGGCGTTATGATCCTTGCAGCGAACGGAGAGCAGGACCTGGCCAATGGCGACCCTGGCGCAGGTGCCCTGGGGCTTCCCGAAGGCGCCCCTCATGCCGGTCTGGAGCCTGTCGGCGCCGGCGCAGGAGAGCATCTTGTTGATACGGAGGACGTGGAAGGGGTGGACCCTCACCCTCAGGTGGAACGCGTCCTTGCCGGAGAACTTAGCCATGTACTTGTTGCAGGCGATGCGGGCCGCCTCGAGGGCCTCGCTCGACACGTTCTCCTTCTCCCAGCTCACCAGGTGCACGCAGAAGGGGAACTCGTCCACGCCCTTCTTCTTCGTCCCGACGTCGTAGATGCGGATCTTCGGGTCGGGGACGCCCCGGCAGAACCGGGACTTCGGGTACGGCTTATTCTTTATCTGCCGGTAGCACCTCGCCGGTCCTGCCGGAAAGCATATATATCATCACCGGGAAACAAACTAAAACATAACACTTATAAAAAACGAATGCTACGTGATGTGTTAAAACACTATATGGTCAATTTTGAAATTATCAGTGTTAAATGGATAATTTCGGTTCCGTAAATATTAAATAAAAAAAGAATTGATTTGATTCGGTTGAGAGTTGAAATTGAACCGAAATTTATTTGTTTGATTTTGATTTATAAAAAGAAAACCAGTAAAAAATTGAACCGAATAAAAAACTGATTGATTTGAATTCATGATTCATTTTAAGTCGCCGCTATTTATTAATTGGACCTAAAAATATTGTGTCAACAAAAAAGTCAATCAGTAAGTCAAAACAAGTTCAAAATGCGAGAATTTCATAAAATCGGTTCAAAGTAAATCTAATCAAAACTGATAAATCAAATAATAAGTTAAAACAGTCTAAAAACCGAATTGTAAACAAAGCCCAGTGCAAAATGTCATTTACAAATATAAAGAAGGAAATGAAATCCAGTTCCAACAAGGAGAAATGAGTGGACTAACAATAAGGAAACTAACTGTTATGTATAATATATTTTGAACGAATATATATTAATTTTCATGTCAAGAACTTTAATTATCTTGGAGGGTTTTGAAAATTGAAACCAAATTTTTTGTTCGGTGGAGATAAATAGGACTAAGAACATAAAACCAAGTATTAAGGACACTTTAATATGAGACGCACATGAAAGATTGATGGTTACATGCTTTTACAAGTGAAAAAGACCATGAACACGAACGTTTGTGAAAAAGACCAAAAAAATTATTAGTACGTCACAACGTTTGTGCAAGTCGATGAATCAAGAAAAGAAAGAGAGTAAAAAGGAATTAAACAATCGAAGTAAACAGAAAGAAAAAATACATGAAGAGATAGAGAAGGAGAGACTCACTCCTTCCCATGGCGATCGAGCTCTCTAAAAGTTTGCCTAAGCCTCACGCAGGAAGATGCCAACACGACGCCGTTTTATATACGCCTATCTCCTTCCACGTGTCGCTCGATCACAGCCCCGAAATCAATTGGGCTGGACCAGCACTCAAGCCCACAAAAATATATTTTAAATCAAAGAAGCCCATGACAGTTGATTTTTTTTCCTTGTGTATCTTTGCTCGGAGTTATGCGACGTCGTTTCACAAGATTCAGCAATATATTATCATTATGAACTAGGTCGGCAGCGGATCAAGAAATCTTGGTGAACTTCTCTATTTAATGAATGGGGAATCCGTAGGCTAAAAATGGGAATGACAAAAATATGTGTATTTTATTACTGTTGATTTTAAGAAACACATAGCTCACACCGTTCTATTTTATCGAATACACATTATCCTCTTATAAAAGTTTCGTAAGACTATTTACACGACGTTCTTTTTTTAAAAAATTCTTATTTTAGCATTTAATCAATTTTCAAATATTTTCGGTGTTCAATAATTGTTTATAATTTTCTCTTTGCACACTTGCATTAGATCACAAAATCTACATTTATTTAAAGGATTGCTAAGAATCTACGCATGGTTATGAATTAGAGTTACTGAAAATCTGATGAAAACCAACAAAAAAATTAAAATAAAAGTATTGTACGTACACTTCAGAGATCAAATAGCCTAAACCATAATAAATGGTGTTCACTTCTCACATATCCTTAGTTTTGAGCTAAGACCATAAATTCTCTTTCTCAATACTTAATTTTAGTTCACAAAAGCTTCAAATGATCTAAATAAAAAATATTGAATTTCTTAGAGGAAGAAAAAAAATTCGTGAATACATAACTACCCTAATATTGTAAACTCCAAAAACTTTAACAGCAAAATACCTAACCCGAAATTAAACAAAAAATATTTTATCAAACAAACTTTAGAATAAGATTATTAACTGTAATTCCTTCAAAAGAAAGATTATTAACTGTAACAAATATTATATTTTATTTTATTTAGTAAGTTTGATATTAACCTATTGTACGTTACCTTAAAAAAACCTACATTGTACGTTAGGATTATTAATTTGAATATTGATTTTATTTTTATTTTAAAGTATGAGATACATGATGGGTATAGATAGGTTGACCGTTGACCTCTATTTGATCCATACTTGCGAGGCTACACGTTACTTGACTCCTTTGCATGTTTGTGTTTTTGGGTAGGCATGTTTTTATCGGGTTGAATATAATAGACAGGGATAATTTCATATGTCACCTTCTAAAATATATCAAATCTCACCCAATACCTCCTAAAATCATTATTCTCATTAACACCCCCTTAAAATGGGCGAAAAACTCAGTTGTCAAAAATTTATTGAAAAAAGACAAAAATACCCTTCTCCTTCACCACTCCCTCACCTCTCCAGAAACAAAATTGCCCCACCGGACCCTCCCTCCACTGTCGTCGGCGAGCCAACCTCCGACCAATCCCCTCCCGCCGCGTTTCCACCGTCCTGGCTTTCCAACATAAGAGTGTATGAAGATGAAGGGGGCGGAGGAGGGGAGGTTGACGGTGGCGGCGGAGGTGTTCGAGGTGGTGCTAGGAGTGGCGGTGGTTGAGAGGATTGGCCGGAGAGAGACTTGCCGGCGACGGTGGAGAGAGGGAGGAGAGACAGAGGGTATAGTGAGGGAGAGGGGTATTTTGTCTTTTTACAATAAATTTTTGACAACTGAGATTTTTGCCCATTTTAAGGGGGTGCTTATGAGAATAATGGTTTTAGGGGGTGTTGGGTGAGATTTGGTACATTTTAGGGGGTGATATATGGAATTATCCCTAATAGATATTCGTGAGATTCTATTTTTTTTTGTTATCCCCTACTTTCTGAGACCGCACCCAAACTCAAGCTAGGGGTGATCAAGAAAAATCGTCAACCCATCTCATCCCACATGTTATGAGACTTAATTCAGTGTGATTCGGACGAGTAACGTGTTCAAAATATACAATACGCTAGTATTTTAGTCGGTTGATGGATTGGACATGTATAACCCCGTCAAACTTGTCGTCGGTTTGAATATGTATAGAGTTAGTTAAATGATGTTTATGAATCAAGACTTATTTGTTTGCTTCCAGTTGATGTTCGAGAATCAAATAACATATTTAACATGTTTGAATAAGGGTTAACTTAGATATTTTGTTTTTATAGTATTGGCTGGATTGGTTGTGAAGTTAAGAGTTTTTTATTCGACGACCAACCGTGTAATCATGTGTGGTGTTTTAATGTCTAATTTATTGTATATTTTTAGTTGTTTGATATTAATTAAGACTACTTGATTTCAGTATGATATTTTATTTTGTTTTATGGTAATTAGGTTAAGACATATAAAAATTGATTTATGTTTGGTTTTTAATTATAAAATAAGTTAGGGATAATTCTACTTAAATTCAGGTTTCTAGAATTCCCACTTACCTTCCCTGAAAAAAAAAGGATATCTCACAGCCCCCTTAGGTTTCCTAAAGTCCCACTTAACTTAATTCTGTTAACTTTTTTGTTAATTTTTCTGAAATCGATGAAAATGCCCCTGTATTTAAAAAATTATTGAAACTTTCAAATGACATAATTCTCTCATACAAGCTCCATTTCGGGCTCATAGTATATCAAATCGAAGAGAATCGAAAGATCAACGACCAACCCTATTAACTTTCTTTGTAAAGTTTGTGATTTTTTTGAAAATGACGAAAATGTCCCAGAATTTGAAAATTTATTGAAACTTTCAAATGACATAACTCTCTCATACGAACTCCATTTCAGGGTTATAGTATATCAAATCGAAGAGAATCGGAAGATTAATATTTTCTATTAATAATATTTTTACTAATATTAATATTATTTTAATAATTAATAATTAAACTAATAATATATTTAATTATTAATAATATATCAAAACTTCCGAATGACATAACTCTATCATACGAGCTCCGTTTCAGACTCATAGTATATCTTGTCGAAGAGAATCATAGGATCAACAATTATGAAGAAATAAGTTTTTGTCCAAAATATCATTCAACGACAACAAATTTTTTATAATCTTTAAAATAATAATTAATTATTTATATTATTAATATTTTTGGTGATAATTATTTATCAAGTAAAATTAAATAAATTATTAATAATATATAGACAAAAACTTCTTTCTTCAAAGTTGTTGATTTTTCGATCCTCTTCAATATGATATACTATAAGTTTGAAACGAAACTCGTATGAAAAAAGTTATGTTATTCAAAAATTAAAAACGGTTTTTAAACATTGTTTTTTATTTTTAAAAAATTATTTTTATACTAAAATCATTTTTTAATTAATTATTTTTTTAAAATTAATTTTTATACTAAAATTATTTGAAAGATTATAAAAAAAATTATTGTCTTCGATTTGATATACTATAAGTCCGAAATGGAGTTGAGAGAGTTATGTCATTTGAAAATTCAATAATTTTTTAAATCCAGGGGCATTTTCGTCATTTTCAAAAAAAATGACAGATTTTTTTAAAAAGTTAATGAAGTTGGTCGATGATCTTTCGATTATCTTCAATTTAATATACTATGAGCCCGAATTTGAGCTCGTATGAGAGAGTTATGTCATTTGAAAGTTTCAATAATTTTTTTAATGCAGGGGCATTTTCGTCATTTCCATAAAAATTAACAGAATTAGGTTAAGTGAGACTTTAGAAAACTTAAGAGGGCTGTGAGGTAGTCTTTTTTTTCCAGGGGAGGTAAGTGGGAATCCTGGAAACCTAGATGGATTTAAGTTGAATTATCCCAATAAGTTATTCTGGATGACACACCAGGTTGGGCAGGAACCCAAACTCGTCGGGATTCAACCGCCCCTAACCCGTTAGAACCCGCACCAATCAAATTGAGTAATGACCCTCATATTTTTAACCCGCTCTTTCCGAGTTAGATCTAATAATTAGTGTAACTCGCTCCAACCCATCCCACTATCCGCGTATAGGATATCCCAACCACGTTGAGTATAAACCTGAAATTACAACCCAAACACTCCCAATTCAAGTTCTGGTCTGGTTTACTATAATTCTTCTCCATATTCAACAGATATAAATAACTCAACCGAGTCATTTGCAGTAATTTTCTTGTGCAATCCACCTTCTCCGCAGATCTGCCTTCGCTTTCGGTTTCGCTTCGAGCTCTGAAATCAGTCTCTCGAGGTCAGCTTTTGGTCTGTTTCTCTCACTCTTCCTCCTCCTAGACTCTCTCGTCCTCAGTCTTTTCATCAAAAAATTGTGTTTTTTCTTGTTAATTTAATCCTCTCGCTGGCTGCAAAATCGTGGGATTTGTGGGTTTTTGTGTCGATATGTATTGCCTATTATAGATCTACTACATACCCTTTGTTTGTTTTCTGATGAAAATCCGAATTGTTGTGGAAATTTTGGATCTTTTGGTTTATGGTAGCCATAGATGAGCTGTTGTGGTTGAAAGTGTCCAAGGGTTTGAATAGTGGGATTTTTTTGGGGGGATTTTAAGTTTTAGTTTAGTTGATTTGATTTGGTTAGTACCCAGATGCTGGAACATGGTTGTGTTTCATTTTGGGTCTCTGTATATGGAACCCTAACACTTGAATTGAATCTTTATGTATATAGATAATTTCATATGAAGTTTGCTCTTACTGTTGATTGGATCTTGATAGTAGGCTTTGCTGGGCTCGGAAGTAGTGTGTGGTGAAGCTCTATCTGAATGGAGGGAGCTGGGGGCGATGGCTCCTCGGGAGCAGCTGCGCCGCTGAGTGTGTGGAGCCACAATGCATCGAGGCGTTACCAGTATTATCTCGATAAGACTACTCCACATGCTGTGCCCAGATGGATCGGGACGGTCGTTGTTGCTTTGATATATGCTCTGCGTGTCTATTTTGTTCAGGGGTTCTACATTATCTCGTATGGCCTGGGAATCTATCTGTTGAACCTCTTAATCGGGTTTTTGTCACCCCTGGTTGACCCTGAGATGGTTTCGGATGGGCCTATGCTGCCAACAAAAGGTTCGGATGAGTTCAAGCCATTCATTCGCCGTCTCCCTGAGTTCAAATTCTGGTAATTGAGTATTTAATTCTTGCACTGGTTGCTTCTATTGATTTGTGAATTGCCATATTATGCTTCGAGGTGTTAATTCTGGCTTCATTAATTATTGTGTGCTTTCTAGATTCTGTATATGATTCTTATATTGTCTATTACTTGTACGATTCCTTGATTTAGTTGGAGGGGTTTCAAATTTTTAAGGACGCTTAAATATCTTCTTTTATATTTTCAGCGATTTTTCTATAATAAGCTTATCATTTTCTAGCATATACCAATGTAATAGATATGCATATGTTAGATGAGTAAACCCTTTGTCTACTTATTTGGTTTCTTCTGGGTTTGTTCAAACAAAGTTTTATATAATGTGTACGAGGTTGATTTTAGGCTCGAGATTGAAGCAACAATGATGATTTGATTTCTAGCACACATGATTGTTAGGATTATAGGAAATCAGAGACCTACAGAGGGTCACGTCTTCTTGCAACCTTGTTATATTGTACAAGATATGCATATGATTTAGCATTTGTCTTCACTGGCTGTGGGCCGATATATGCAATCTCAACCCTATGAAAGACGTTCAATGTCATTTTCCCTGGTTAATCCAGTGCTTATTTTTCTCATTGGAACAATGTGAACTTGCCAAATTCACATCAACAAATCTTATCTCGACAAAGGCCTTTATCCATGTATTGCTGCCGACGTATCATATTCTTCCCGACTGATGTTCTGCTCTTGCTTTTCAGGTACTCCATAACAAAAGCTTTCTGCATAGCATTTGTCATGACTTTCTTTTCCATGTTTGATGTTCCCGTCTTCTGGCCTATACTACTTTGTTACTGGATTGTACTATTTGTCCTGACAATGAGGCGCCAGATCGCACACATGATCAAATACAAATACGTACCTTTCAGCATTGGAAAGCAGGTGAGCTTTCAAGCTACTGCAGCTGTTTTACCTCCAGAGTATCGTTTGTTTGCACTATTGGTCGCTGATCTAAATTATCTTGTGATTTATTCTGTACGTTCTTTTTGACAGAAATACAGTGGCAAGAAATCTTCTGCCAGTAGCAGCGGTGGTGTCTCCCGCGCTGATTGACCGACCTTGTCCAATTCATGAGTAGCGCAATGGTAGGAGCAAACAGAAGAGAAGGCGTAGAAGGAAGATGAAAAAAAAGAAAGAAGACGAAATGGGTTTAAGGTGTAGGTGTTTCAAAAGATTCATGGCTATAGGTTCATGTTTGTTTTGATGGATTTATTGATTGATCATTGTTATTGAGTTGATGAACATGAAGTTCAATACTAGTGTATGAGCCAACCCTTTTTTATGGTATGCTAGGGAGGGTGCTCTGGTGCTGTACAATTGAAACCTTATTGTTTATACAGATGATGTTATGGGGAAGATTCAGTCATGTGACTTGCATTGTTATGGTACCTGAATAATGGCCAGAGCCATATTTTTTTCCCAGCAAGAGCTAAATAACAATAATCAATAAGAGAATTAAAATCAAATACCTCATGTAAGGATTTGAACACATGGATTGAACTTTGAAGCTAGTTTGACCTATTATCTCTCTTACCATCATCTATGGGCTCGCTTGTCTTCGCTGGAGCTCTGCTTCTATGTGTCTTCGGAGTGTTACAAACAAAGGCCGAGAAATGGAATACTATTTTGAGAGTGTTATTTTACTTGTAAACTTTACATTTCGATCAGTTGCTCTAGTCTGATTTTCGTTATGTTTTCTTGTAACTGTAAAATTTTAGGTTTCGGTTAATAAATCGTGCTTAGGGCTGGGCACGATTTTAGAACCAGACCGAACCGGCTAGAATCAGACTAGACCCAATCAATCAGTTCTTCATTTTTAAAGACTAATCAGAGATCAGTCTGGAACCAATCAGAAAATAATCCGGATTAAAGAATGAACCGGAAATTATAAACGATTAATCGGGAACTAGTGAGACGGGTTGGGTGATTTTTACGGTATTGCCATAAATACACGTCTATAGCTATATATCGGCCCCAAGGCCCATAACCCTAAAGCCCGGCCCGCCGCTCACACACCCACCTCTCTTATAAACCCATTTCTCCACATCTCCATCGTCTCCAATACTAACCCTAAAACCCTACAAAAAAACCAGAGCTCTCGAACGAGAGCAGCCATGGGCAAGGTGAAGGGCAAGCACCGTTTGGACAAGTACTACCGCCTCGCCAAGGAACATGGGTACCGATCCCGAGCCTCGTACAAGCTCATCCAGCTCGACTCCAAGTTCAGCTTCCTCCACAAGTCACGAGGCGTCCTCGACCTCTGCGCCGCCCCCGGCGGCTGGATGCAGGTCGCCGTCAACAAGGTCCCCGTCGGCAGCCTCGTCCTCGGCATCGACCTCGTACCCATCGCCCCCATCCGAGGAGCCGTCGCGATCGAGCAGGACATCACCAGGTCCGAGTGCAAGGCCAAGATCAAGAAGGTCATGTCCGAGCGTGGCTGTGTCGCCTTCGACCTCGTGCTCCACGACGGGTCTCCGAATGTCGGAGGCGCCTGGTCGCAGGAGGCCATGAGCCAGAACGCTTTGGTTATTGATTCAGTCAGGCTTGCTACTCAGTTTCTGGCCCCAAAAGGGACTTTTGTCACCAAAGTATGTTGATTTTCTTCTTCTCGGTGCTCAATTGGTTGGATAAATCATCTTTGTTGGCTTTAATTATCTGTTTGTAGCTTATGAATGTAGAATAATGAGTTATCAGGTCAAATTTAGGATTGATGTTGTCTGGGATTCTGTACTGAAGCGCAAAGTACTGATGTTGGATTTAAGTTATTGATGATTTCTATAATTTTTGTCATTCGGGGTAACTTTAGATATTCTGGGTGCTGAATTAATTGGATGATTTGTCTGGGATTTTAATTCAATTGGCTGTGTTTAAGTAGATTTTAGAACACTGTAAAGTCAATTATGTGATTGATGTTTTGTCTTTGATTCTGAAGTGAAGGAGTGAAATAGCTCAAAATACTTTGGATTTAAGTGATAGAGATATTTTGTTTTTGATTCTGTAATTTTGGTCATTCGATGCAACTTTAGATATTCTGTTGTATGCTTGTAGATCCAAAAATGGTTCTTCCAGAGTTTTCTTTGGCTATGGCGTTGCCCCTAAACCTGTTCAAAGTATCATATTTGGAGGAAATGTATTTAGTTTTCATCTACACAGTTTTTGAATTAAATTGGCATTTGAACATTGTTTTGGATATTTTCTAGGCTCATTATTTTACCATGCATCGATTTAGTAGAATTGGCATAGAATTTTATCATAAAAATATTGATTTGGTTTGAATCCCAAATATTACCCACAAATGGTTCTGCATGAACAATTTAGTTTGTCAAAGAGAGCAATCACGCCCTTCTGGCTAGCAGTCTTGTATTGAATTTGTTTCCTTGGAAAAATATTAATGCTCCACACACATTTTTTCGTGTGTTTTGTTTATCTTCTTATGTTATCTCAGGTGATTTTATTCTGTTTTCCTCTTTTAGGTTTTCAGATCACAGGACTACAGTTCCGTTCTCTACTGCCTGAAGCAGGTAACTTCATCCGTCATTTGTCTAGTAATGCTGGTTAGTTATGTTCTTTTGGCTAATATTCTGATAATTGGATTTTCCTTGCAGTTATTTGAAAAGGTTGAGGTTGATAAACCATCTGCCAGTCGTTCTGCATCTGCGGAGATATACGTTGTGGGTCTTAAATACAAGGCCCCTGCTAAGATTGATCCACGTCTACTTGATGTGAAGTATCTATTCCAGGGATCTATAGAACCCCAGCGAAAGGTAACATATTTGAAGAGCTGTAGAACCACTTCCTCAAAATGCAGTACCATATATCATGCTTTATTTTTTTTTTTGTACTTATTTTATGAACTTTGATTGAAGGTGGTGGATGTTCTTAGAGGATCAAAGCAAAAGAGGCACCGTGATGGGTAAAACTACTATATTCTACTGATCCTGTTAAACCTTTCACACTAGTTATCCTGTTCATGTGAACACTTTAATCTAATTATGATCATTTATTGCAAATCGGAGGGCTGACTACCTGATCCTATTTATTATTTAAGGCATTCTTGTTGATTTTGTGCTCATTAATATGCATGTTGATGGTTCTTCTGTCTGGTCTAAAATAGGTATGAAGATGGTGACACAACATTGAGGAAAGTGTCTTCTGCAACAGATTTCATTTGGTCTGATAATCCCCTTGAGATTCTTGGCTCGGTTACAGCCATAACCTTCAAGGATCCAACTTGTTTGTCCATTAAAGAAAACCCTTTAACAACGGAAGAGGTAATATTTTTGTTTGTTAATGCTGTAAAGTGCAGCCCTATATTTAAGTTCTAACCTTTTGGCTTCTGTGGTCAGGTTACAGCCCTGTGTGATGATCTGGGTGTTTTGGGGAAGCAAGACTTCAAGCATTTATTAAAGTAAGGAGTTTGACAGATCCTTCTTTCTATTATTTGAGCTCTCTAGATCATCGTAACTGAGAACAGAGCATAATCAAAGCATCAAATTAAGACACTAGACTCAAATTCTCATTTGATCATTTCTAAAGTTAAACAACTCTTCATATGCTTGATGTTGGGAGTGCTGCTGTTCTATTTCATCATGCAGGATGAGACATGGATGAAGGAAACCTTAATGTTTCTTGTATCACTAAATCTGGAATTGATGGGATTATATACTAGCCTTATGTAATGGATACCATTGCTTTTCTTTATTATTTTACTCCCATTTATCTTTTTTCTGACAATGTTTCCAGATTGGTAATATTTGGCTGTGATTAATAATGTAATTTTTGTTATATAGGTGGCGAATGCAGATAAGGAAAGATTTATCTCCTTCTCAGAAGGCTGAGCCTGCAGCTGCAAAAGATACTGTAAAAGAGGATGACGTAGATGAAGATGACAAAGTACTCAATGAAATGGAGGAGCTATCCTATGCCATGGAGCGCAAGAAGAAACGTGAAAAGAAGATCATTGCAAAAAGACGTGCTAAGGTTTGTCAACTCAAAGAATATTTTTCTTTATAGTGATTATTTACGATTCTTCATATAGCATTTTGTTTGTGGGAACCTCTTCTACAACCAGTGCCACTTACTCAATTTTTTTTATCAAGTTTCATTTTGAGCTCAAAATTAAACCTCCAAAAGTTAAAAAGCAATTACAAACTAAAAAAAATCATGGGAAAGTTTATTTATTAATATGCTCAAGATCACTTGTACTCCTCACCAAGCTAATTCACGTTCCTTTTGATCTGTAACTTTTCAACTGAGGTTTTTGATCTGTAACTTTTCAACTGAGGTTTTCTCTCTGTACTATAGGATAAGGTACGGAAGGCAACATTGACGCAGGTTGATGCCACGGAAGATAGTTATGTTGATCTTGATTTGTTTTCTCTTAAAACAATAAAGGTATACTTCAGTTTGCTTCATTAATTTCTTTTTCCCTTCCCCTGCTGTCCTCTTCTCCAATTTCTGAACTTATTCTTCTCTTTTTTCCTTTCCTTTTGTTTTGAATAATATGATTTTGTGCTCAAGGATTATGGTTCAAGGCCTTCTTAAAACTGCCTTGATACATACACAAATTCAATAAACAGATATTTATAACTTAATGTATTGGTACAATGCTCTCAGGGTAAGGATGATCAAATAGCTGTCGATGCTGTTGACAGTGATGATGAGAATGCCGATTTGAGGGACAGTGACGATGAAGAAAACCGCGAGGGAATGCAAGATTCAGATAGTGATGTAGACTCTGATGAAGAACGCAGAAGGTTATACCTTTAATTCATAATGCTTGCTATTTAATTATGCGTTAAAAGTGTGTCTCTGTAACTAAAATAATCTGTTCCAATGTTAGGTATGATGAGAAAGTTGAGCATATTCTCGATGAGGCTTATGAGCATTATGTTTCTAGAAAAGAAGGCAGTACAATGCAACGGAAGCGTGTAAAGCAATCATATGAGGAGAGTGAAAATTTGGAGGTACATCAGTTAATTGCCTCTAAATATTTCAAAATATAAATGTTTTACATAATGTTCACATTTTGCACAAATAATAGTCTTCCATACTGATAGAACAGATGTCCAAGTCATAATAGAATCGTCGAGTTATAATTCTTATTTCTCATGTGGTGTAAATAAGTGGAAAAGCCTATATTGTGTTTGTTGCATGGATTGGTTTGTATTTACACCTATTTTCCGTCATGAACAGGGTGGTGATGTTATGGTTCCTGATTATGATTCAGACAAAGATCTTGGCGTTCAGGAAGCAAATCCTTTAGTTGTACCGCTCAACGACGGGGAAGCGGCAACACAAGAGGAGATCACAAACAAGTGGTTTAGTCAGGACATCTTCGCCGAAGCTGTGGAGGACGGAGATTTGGACAGGGATGAGAGCGAAGACGAAATGGAGGTCGACATTAAAGAAGAAAACTTTGCCGTTCCGAGAAAACCCCAAGAGAAGAGGACGGAAAAACCTAAACTGACAAAGGAGAAGAAGAAAGCCAACATTGCCGCGGAGGTTCAAGCTCCTCCCAAGGGAGAGGATACTTTTGAAATAGTCCCCGCACCAGATACAGACTCGAGCGACGATGATTCCTCGTCCGATGAATCAGAAGAAGAAGACGCCTATTCCAAAGCTGAGATTCTGGCGTGCGCGAAGAAAATGCTGGGGAAAAAGCAGAGAGAACAGCTACTCGATGATGCCTACAACAGATACATGTACGACGACGATGGTGGCCTGCCCAAATGGTTCATTGACGAGGAAAAGAAGCACCGCGTGATGAACAAGCCCGTGACAAAAGCAGAGATCAACGCGATGAAAGCTCAGTTCAAGGAGATTGACGCCAGGCCGGCGAAGAAAGTGGCGCAGGCCAAGGCAAGGAAGAAGCGAGTGGTCGAGAGGAAGCTTGAGAGGGTCCGCAAGAAGGCAAACACTATATCAGACCTGGCCGACATCTCAGATAAGTCAAAGACCAAGATGATCGACCAGCTGTATAAGAAGGCTGCACCGAAGAGGCCCAAGAAGGAGTATGTGGTCGCCAAGAAGGGAGTTCAGGTCAGGGTCGGGAAGGGGAAGGTACTCGTCGACCCTAGGATGAAGAAGGATGTGAGGGCGGCTCGTGGCAAGGGAAAGGGCAAGGACAAGGGCGGAAAAGGTAAGGGGAAGGACTCGAAGGGAGGAGGGAAAGGATCGGCTAAAGGTGCGGCGAAGGGGAATAAGGGTGGTGGTGCTAGGGGAAAGAAAATGGGCAGGAATGAATAGTTTTGGGAGAGAGATCTGAGAAGAGACTCTTTGAGGCAGCTTTCTATGTTTTGCTTATAGGTTTAAATTTATTCCTTGTTTCTGCCTTTTGCTGTATTTTTGTTCTACTGAATCGCTCTTTGTTTGTGGCTGTGAGCATTATTTTTGTCCTGTAAAACATCAGTTTTCCTAAATTATAGATCCGGTTAGAGAAAAAGATGAGATAAATTGCAAATAATGGTTGTGTTCTTTCTTCCAATTATGTGAAAAGTGGTTATGTTCTTGGCGGATAATAGCAGATGTTTGTACACTTTTGAAAAGAGATACGTACAAGAATTTATCCGGCCAAAATATAGGAAAGCTACTAAATCAAAGCGCACTGCGACCTAGAAATCTTGACAATCGTTTTGTCTTTGGTCTCTCTTGCCATGAGAGTTCATCTCGGCTTGCTTCTTTATAATGTAATTTTTCAATTGCCTGATTTTTAACAGTATCACATATATTTCTTTTCTTGTATGGTCATTCTGTTAAGTGAGAGTGAGTTACTCTCTTTTCGAGTTCTCATTTTAATAAAAGTCTTATTACTTATACAAAATGTCACATTTTATAAAATTGGAAAATACAATTTTTTTATTTACCCGAAATGATACAACATGTGCGAACTTATAAGCTAAACCACTAAACCTTTACATTTTGAAAGATGAAGAGTGCTCAACAATTAGCAATCATGGTTATAACAGAGCTCTTATAAGCTTGCTAGAAATCCAGAACAAGAAGAAAAGAAATCGGAAGATTTAAGTTAATATATAGGTACCAATATTTCCAGGTCATTTTAGAGGTATGACAAATTTACGTGAGAAAAAAAAAGACACAACAACTACATACTTATTTCGGAGCAGCTTGTTGAATCTCAGACTTTTTAGAGTAGCTGATTGAGGTACTCATCAACGCTAGTGTATTTGACTTCAGGATAAAGCTCCGAAGCTTCCACTCCGAATGATGGTTCGATCTGAAAACAAGTGTGACCTCCCTTCACAAAAACACTGTGACTGATGGACAATAACATGTTCAGCGGAGGTACAGACTCTGCAACAACAAAACATCAGGACCATGTTATGATATGCCCTTGGATATCTAAAAGCTTATGGTCAATCATTATTCGGTTTTGTTTTAAGACTAAGATTTTATCAGTATAGGTTTTGAGACTCGAATTTTGGTCTCGTGATCACAAGTTTAAGTGTTTGCCTACTTGGACATACAGAATTTGGTAACAACAATCATTGGTTGAAATTATTTGAACTCACTTCACATTTTCATAAGGTCTTCGACTATTTTATTTGTTAGGGCGAATAGTTTTCACTAACCTTTGATGTTATGCAAAAGTTGGTCCTCCGGGACATAGATCCTTTTAAGAGTCTTGCCACTCTTTTTCTCCCACAAGGAAACGAGATCATTGAAGGAGTATATGTTTCTTGGGGGTCTGATGTAGAGGATTTTGTTCAGTGTTCTTGGATCTTCAATTGCTTTCATTGTATATGTAGCAATGTCTTCTTCCTTGTTAAAGATTGCTGCAAATCAAAGCTTAAATGAGTAAGATTTGCCTACCATCTCTATAAATTTCTGCAAAATGATAGTCATTGTATATTCTTCACTTAAGTAACAATGTCATTTCTGTCAAACATCATGCCTTTCTATATATCTACACCAAGTCAAATATGTATTTGGAGGGTAGCAACACAGTAAGGATCAAGAACACTAATGTTAAAACTCAATTCATCTCATATACGAAAGTTTCAAGATGCTAAGATGTTGAAGCACGATCATCTCAAAACTCATACTGATAGATATGGGTTTCAAGATGCTAGTATATTAACGCTTGATTCATCTAAATTTAACTTGATAGATGTATATCTCATAATGTTAATGCGAGCCACTAACCCTTCCCTCACGCGTGAGACTAGGATCAACATTAATTATTAGGCAGGTCTTAACAAAAGGCGAGGTGACATAGACCTCACTTATAAGCATCAGGTCAATGATTCCGATCTTCATGTTAGCGGTATTGTTGATAAAAAAATCTATATTGCGTGGGGTCTTTGCCTTGTACACTCTGATACAATATTAAAACTCGATCAGTCTAAACGTTTAAATTAACAGTTAAGTTCTCAATATGTTATGACTTGAGATGCTGACGATTCAAATATGCAAGAAAAACAACTGTTTCGGTATAATCTACAATGAGCTCATTTACCTTTTGGATTGCCATCCCCTAAGATAATGGCCTTATCTCTTGGAGGAGCTGTTGCTCCAGGTTGGGACAATGTAGGAAGAAAGTAGCCATCGAAGAAGTTGCATGAAACATAGGTGTATGGAATCTTTTCAGCCTCAATTTTCCTGCGGATTTGAACCTTTATGGCATATGCTGATTTTACAGGCTCAACAGCTTGAACACGATCAACATCACTACCAAACTCCGACGGGAGAAATCTCTGCAAACCACGAATAACATTCAAAACAAGCAATCGAGTTGATTCATACAACACCAAAACCAAACGTCGACAAACTTTTATCTTCGAATTAAAAAGTTAGCAAGAAATGGATTGCATAACACATAACATACCGAACAAACTCATCGAGTTGATATATATAAGTCACGACACCAAATCGAAACTACAAATGCTAATTTATCAAATTACAAATGTAGTAGATTGCGTTTTAGTCCCTTATCATATAAACTTCAGTTAAGTTTAGACATGAACAATTTATTCACAATTAGAATGTATAAACTGCATATTCATACCAAATCTCTCGGGTATGATAATCTCGTGTCATTGAGATGAACAACAATTTGTACAGTTTTTGAGCAAAACTGAAGCAAATTGTTACCTTGACATTTTCGGTTGTCTTCAATTGCTACAACGTAGCACGAAACGGATTGCATAACACAAACATCCGAACAAAGTCATCGAGTTGATACACATAACACCAAATCCAAACTACAACAAACTCTAATTCATCGACTTACAGATGATCACAAAACAAATTGACTAGTTATATTTACAATCACATATCAACAATCAATTCACCAAAATAATACTTAAATTGTACATTTATACCGAATCTTGTATTATTGTGATGAACAACAATTTATGCAGTTTCTGGAGCCAAATTATAGCAAATCGTTACCTTAACATTTCCAGCGTCTTTAATTGCAACAATGAGCTTGGCCTGATCCGCCAATAGAGAGTGTCCTACCGTTGAAATCACCACATCAACCTGCCTGATCGCGTTCACCAATGTCAAGTGATCGTTCAGATCTCCCTGCACAATCCATCAAGTTACACAAATCATCAACAATTCCTCAAATCACAAGTCCGCCTCCCGTTTGGCTACCGAGAATCTCGAGAAAGAAAAAGGAAATACGCATACAAATCGCACTCATCCGATCAATTTCAAAATCAAATTTCCAGATCTGATCAAAATTTCCAGAAATTCGAGAGAGATCAGATGGATCGAGACGTACGAAGATGAAATTGACGCCGAGCTTCTTGAAACCGTCGATGATCTTCGCTTTCGCCGGATTGGAGAGCGTGGCTTCTCGGACGAGAGCGAAGGTGGGATGGCCGGCCTTGGCGCTGGCTTCGACGATGAACTTGCCGATGTAGCCGGTGCATCCGATAAACAGAATCCTGCTCTTCTGCGACATCGGAAAATTTCTCCGGCGAAGTTTTGCAGAGATCGGAGATAGAGAGAGAGAGAAATTAAAGAAGAGAACAGAGCCGAACGTAAAACACAGAAATAGCGCGCGCTTGTTATGCGCAACTGAATTTTTCCTTTTTATATCAGGGAAATAGAAAATTTTCATTTTTTTGGATAAAAAATTTCAAATATACTCGAGCCTTGTCGTCGTTTGGTTTCATTTCCTGTCGTTTCGTTACGTGGTCTATTTTAGCAGAACTGGGAGGGAGAGAGAGAGAGCTTGGTGCACACTACGTCGTTTTCTTATTTTGTATGGCAAAATGTCTTAAACTCGACGAGACTTGAATAAGCCAACTAGTATAAGGTTTTGTTTGATTGCAGGGTTGTTTAGGGGAGCTTAATGAATTTTGCAGAAGAATCGCGGGGTTTCTCCGGTCAGTCAAGGTGGAGGCCGTGGCTTGTATAATACTATGAGTTCTTGTATACCTTCAACCTATGAGTGCGGGATTGTCTCTCTCAATTTGTATAAAATAATGAATGACATTGTTGATTAAAAAAAGAGTTAAAGAGACATGAATTGAAGATACTAGAACAATTTATTGGGTATTGAATCTAAAGATAAAAATTCAGATGATTTTTTTATCAAGATGTTAGATTATATTAGGTTTCTTATATTTAATTTTCTATATTTATGTTTACTTTCTCACATATATTAGAGTTTCCTATTTTATTCCTATTGCATCTATAAATAGAGGTCCCTTGTAATTCACAATACACACATCAATAATATAATATCTCTCATTATTTCTATCATGGTATCAAAACTATAATCGATCATTGGTCAAATCTCTACGCATATTTCGCTTTTCCCATTCGTCGATGATTCGTGATTCTGACGGGTGGGCGAGGCAATTCAAATCTCAATCTCTAGCCTCTCGCTTCCGCAAACAAATCAACTCAACAATCTCGAATCTCCTCTACCAAGTTCAAACACCGTCTCTACTTCTTCTTTTTTGTCTTTTCCCTTATTATGTTATTTTCTTTCTCAAACCAATCAGTTCTTCTTTTACTCTTTACCTTATTAATTTTCCTCGCACAATCTCGTTTCTTCGTCATCAATTGATCTTGATTCTCACACTTCGATCCCGTAACTCAATCAATCTCAATCTCTCAATCTCTACTCTTTCTCTACCCTCTTGCTCGAACCAAGTATATGTAATTTAGAAATTCCACCACTTCGATCTCGTAACTCAATCAATCTGAATCTCTCAATCCCTACTCTTTCTCTACCCGATCTTCTCTCACGAAGCAATCCTATCAACTCATCAATCAAAAATCTCGTAAATCAGAAAAGCTATCTCGTAATCCGGAAACTGACACGTGTACATCCCCGTAATTCGGAAAGTTATCCCGTAATCCGGAAACCGACACGTGAACATCCCTGTAATTCGGAAAGTTATCCCGTAATTCGGAAACCGACACGTGTACATCCCCGTAATTCGGAAAATTATTCCGTAATCCAGAAACCGACACGTGTACATCCTCGTAATTTGGAAATTTATCCCGTAATCCGGAAACCGACACGTGTACATCCCCGTAATTCGGACACCGCACGTGAGAGGAGAGCATCTGGCATCAGGCATCATGCATCATCTATATGCCATCAGCCGTTGTCATCTCGCCATCAGCCAGCAAGCATCAAGCATCATCGGGATCAGGCATCAGGCATCATCTATATGCCATCAGCCGTTGTCATCTCGCCATCAGCCAACATGCATCAGACACCAAACAGCGGCGTGCATCCTCCATCCTCAATCCTCGCCACATCATCCTCGGCAACCGCAACCCTCGCCGCAACTCAATATTATCTAGCTTCAAACTCAATTCTTATTTCACCACATTGAGTTTGAGGGGGCTGTTAGATTATATTAGGTTTCTTATATTTAGTTTCCTATATTTATGTTTCATTTCTCACATATATTAGGGTTTCCTATTTTATTCATATTGCCTCTATAAATATATTTCTCTTGTAATTCACAATACACACATCAATAATATATACCTCTCTTATTTCTATCACAATGCTCCATAAGCCGATAAGGACCATAAAGAAGAGACCGTACTACCAAATGCAAAAAATACAAAAGAAAAAACCGAATTAGAACCTATAGAGAAACAATTTTTCTGCACCAATTAGACATGCTTGAGATATTATTTAAGGATTGAAATAAAAATCGAGTGTGAAAATAAGAATCGGATCAAAATTTAGGACACATTCCATCTCTTAAGATTAGCGAAAAATATGACACGCAGAGACAAAATTTACTCTCATAACATACTCAAAAATTTAAAAACATCAAAATTAAGATTTATTATTAGCATTTTACTATTTATGATTACAAATAAAATAAGAATGTGTGCATAGTCTTGTGGAGGCATTAAAGAGAGATGGGTTTAAGACAACAAAAAACAACGATCGAACAGAAATCGTTAAGTCCATCAATGTCCTTGGCAGGGACGATTGAAGAAGCTGTCTTGAAGTGGGATGGTACAGGCCTCAGCCACTCCCTTCCATCAATCATGTCCTTGCTCAAGAATGGTGCCGCCTCGTCGCCGGATAGGCGTTTTGACCATTTTACCCTTCTCGACCTGTCGGCTCCCGGACCGTAACACTTGTATTCCCCATAGTAAACATGCCTGTGACGCCACAATGTATTGTCATTGACGAGTAACATATATACAAGGTGGAAAACCAAAACTCATTTATTTATCGGAATGATAATGATAATGATGAGATATATTTTGTTCGATAAAGTTTTACTTCATGTTCTATTCTTTAATCCCCACGCGTCAATGTCTTGACCCAGTTCAAATCAAATTGACTTGCTCAATCTGAAATGGTTAAACTTAAATTTGGCTCGACCCAGTTTAATTAATTCCATATTTTTGCCATGTACTAACAGAAATTTTCATATTCTAATTATATTTACACTGCCCGTGAGCCTAGTGAGCCTGAAAAAGTTGGTTCTGAGTTCTACTGGTTTATTATACGAGCTTAACCCTAAGCTCAAATTCGGCTTTACCTTGGGCAAAGTGAATGCAATATGAATATCTAATGAATCGAACTCGAGCAATTCATGAAAGACCCAGCTTTTCACACTCCCCTAAGTGCCAAATCCTTACGAATCCGCCTAGTCTCAATCGGGTTCACAATATTATACCATCCATCCATGTATAGTTATCAGGTCGAATTCAAAATTTTATCAAATAATGATACGATTCACGTTGCAAGACTAATCAAATTCGGAGTAATATGTGACGCACCCGTGCTTGCTTGCGTTGTTCCAGTCGGTCCAGCCCGCGGGCGCTACGGCAGAGGACATGTGCGTTTTGGCGAAGACGACGGTGGAGAAAGGGGACCATGGCCTCCCAAGGTGAGCCGTGCGCACGCCAGAGCCAGTCACCTTGCACCTCAAGAAACTGAACCCTGTGTTGTTTGAAGTTGACTCCCTCTTTTGAGCCGTGATGCATCCTCCTATAACCGAAACCGAGTGCAAATGACATTTCTGCAACAACAACGTTAACAAAGATAAGGAAACAACTTCAAACATAAGGGTTGTTCATTTTGGATTCGGAATCAGTTTTAAATAAAGAACCGAGAATATTGTGGATAAATGTTCGTGTTATTATAATGATTGTTGGATTATTTTTTAGTCAAGAAGGATGTCAAGAAAGATGTTAAGCCGAAGGTTGCATCATCTTTCTCGACATCATGTACGTCGAAGCATTATCTAGTTTTCTTAATTATGAAGATTTTCGGCGATTGTGAGTTTGGAAGATCTCCAGCTGTGGACAAGATTTAAGGGAAGTCTTGAATATGTTATGATTCTAGAAAGCTTCCTGTCGTGATAGAGATTTTGCAAAAATATTCGGCGACAAGGATTTGGGAAAGCAAGATCTCTAGGACTAAGGAAACCCTAATGCATTCCGTGAACCATTATGAAAAGCTACTATAAGAGAAAAGACTTCATTTGTAGAAGGGCCGGCTTCTTCAAAAGAATATACAGAGCTCTTAGACGTGAAGGACTTGCGGGTTGAGAGGCTGTGTATTCTTCGAAGGACACTGTGTATCACTACCAGAATCAAAAGATCAAGTGTGAATGATTGTGTGTTCTGTGTGGATCCGTGATTGAAGATTCAAGCGCAACGATAAACAACGACTTATGACATCCGAGTAGAGTGAGTGCTCGTGGAGTGGAACCAAGACGGGATCTTGGGTTTAGGGGGAGTCCCTGAGATAGGTTTGCACTAGTAATAATAGCATAGGGTAGTGATCTGTGTGATGATCACCAACACTTGTATGTTGTGACTTATTACTTTATAGTGAAACCGTTCCACTAGCAAAGTGCCTCCAAACGTAGGTGAGTTAGCACCGAACTGGGTAAACAATCTGTGTGTCGTTGTTTTCTGTGTTTGTTTTGTTACTATTCACATCTGCTCTAGTTGTTAAGAATATTGTCTCGACATTATTCTTGACACTTTGTCTTACATAAAAAATCAGAATTTCAGTTCAGTTTTGGTTGTACTTAGAAGAATCATTCAATTGTAATTTGGATATGGTACTTACAAATAAGAACTGTGGTTAAACAAAAAAAACTGGACTGAAAGTTACTTAAAGCACAATGCTAAGTTTTTATTACTATTTTTTTTATATTTGCAAACTTAAAATTCTGTTAAAATAATAATTTTTGGTATATAGTTTTTAATTTGGTATTGGATGAAATAAAATTGTGCGATTAGCTCGAAAATAACTTTTAGAGGTTCAATTCAGCTCGTAAATAAAACTCAAAATGAAGACCAAATTTAATCGGTTTGATCCAGTTATAAATGACTCTTGAAGTACTTTTAGTTATGTATAACTTTTCAAATTTGAGAGCTGTAAAAATCGGTTCAATTTGAAATTTCTAGACCATGAACAATCCTATTGACAAATGACATGAAAGTGTGTGGGATAATAGTATAGTGAGTGACCTCATAGAGAGAAGCCGAATTGCCACATATAAAATCAGTAGCTCCTTCAATGAAGCAGTTCTTGTAGTAATGTCTCCCAGTATCGTCCAAAATCGTGTCTTGATAAGACATAATCTTGCACCCGTAAAATGCTGACCTGTCTCCAGACACCCTCAGTGCAACGGCCACTCCGGTTGTTCCAAACGTATTCTATAAACCAATCAAACAAGTTTTGTAAGAGAAAATCAGCTCAAAAATAATTTGATGAGCAGATGTCTCACAGTTTTTATTCATCAGAATGAATTAAGGATAGAAATTTTTTGAATTCGCTCAAATATGCCCTATTGTCTTTTTATACTATCAAATTATTATAAATGAGAATCTGATGTGTTTGATCTGACTAGACAAGAGACGAATACCACTATTTTTTTATTTCTGAAATCACCTGTTGTCATCCCTAGTTGTGAAATTAGACAACAATCTAGAAGTGAACTTCTATACATATCGACCATTGACGACTTGACAGAAAATGGTAAGTGTTTGTTTATGCACGGAGGCCCAAAATGTTTATTAAGTTATATGCAGTGACAATATCATCATACATAAGAGTCATAAAAATGGGTACATATCAAAGACATCATCTTAAAAATCGACCCAACCCAAAAATATACTAATAAATGCACACCCAAGATACTTATTAAATAACAATGATTTCGTGTCTTTTAGATGTTCGACTCTCCAGAAAATGTCAAAAAATCTCATAACTTGACAAATTCATGTTATTTTAAAAGATGAGAATCACTGAACTCACCCCAAACTCACTATAAACACACTATATTACCATTTTTAGTGACTGAAACATTTATAATTCAAGTATCTGTCATTTCACTCACAAGTACGAATCATATGTCATATACTATTAGAAATAGAAATAGTACCTGAATTGTAAGATATCTCCCAACAAAATCAGTAGCCAAAACAGAGAGAGCCGCAGTATCAAAAATCCCACCACCATCCTTCACTGTTATGATTGTCTTTTTGGCCTTCGTGCCACTCAACGTTATATATGGCTTGTCCGCAGGCACAACAACCTTTTCACTACACAAAAAACCTCAACCTTAACAAAACAAAAACAAAAATAACTCATGTACCTAGTTCCCATCGTTATTTAAATTATTGCTGATAAAAAAAAAATACTCACTGGTATTTCCCTGGCTTGACCAAAATGAAGTACAATTCCTTGTTCCTCGACGGAACGGAGTCAATGGCATCTTGTATCTTCCTAAAATCTCCGTTTCCGGAGCGATCGACCTTTATGAGGATGGCAGTGGACAGGTCTGCCATGGCAAAATAAAACCAGTCTATAATCACAACACAATAACCAAAATGGTTCGATAAATAGGATAATTTATGTAGCCCCAAATGGTACAATAACCAAAATGGCTCAATTTATGGAGGAAATTGAGTTATGAAGCAAAGTTACTCATGATTGATGAACGTGAATACCTGGTTTGTGTGTTTGGCACATTTCTTGAGATTTCAAGTCCATTGGAGTGAGGATTTCGATACTTTCTTGAAAAGTTTAGGTGGAGAAAAAGACTATCTTATTCTCCAGACTATCAGTAGAAATTTGTTAATTCTGCTTGTGTTAATAGGAATGTATTCTATAAATAAAAAGTCAAATTTTATTGGTTTGATATGTGTAAATTTAGCATGTGAAATGTAGGATATAGTCAATCAAAAATCAGGAGTTTGTTACATGTAGACTTGTACTTTTGCTAATTCACGCTACATATATTAAATTGGGGTTCGTGCTGAAAATTTAAAATTCTTTTTTTTTGTATAATTAACAACTGTCATTCTTAATCACGACTTGTCTTTCTTGTATGGTACGGTTTAATAAAATTAAGGAGCACCGTCGATAAAAATATGCTATAGATTTTGAACATGAAACTATCTTTTAGAACTTCAAGATTTAAAGCGTTGTGTTAATCATGTTAGAGAGGATCAATCATAAATTTATCAAATTTTAGGATTGAGTTTGTCTCTTAAGAGTTTCAGACCTCAAAAATGTATTGATTACATTGAAAAGGATCACACGCGTATAAATCATTCAAAAAATATTGTTTACGAGCGAACATGAGAACTTCATGTTCACAACAATCATGAACTTTTAGGAATTATTAGCTTTAGATTGAAAAAAAATAATTATTCAAGAAATCACATTCTACTTATGAAAACTTGGACAGTGTGAAAGTGTACTTGAAGCAGTAGTCTATTGAGACTCTATCTAATCAAAGATCAAGTGTTCAAGCTAATTTATTTAAGAAAACTTGGACGGTGGGCTTAGACCCAATTTATAATTCATCAACATATAATTAAATGACTAAATTAGTTGCATTTTAGTAATTTCAGGGTCATACAAAGGAGACATGGCTCTATAAATGAGAGGCCCTAAACCCTATTCCGGTTTTGTCTAGCCGTCACTTGTCTCTTCAATTTCAAAAAAACAAGTTCTTTTGATATTTTGTGTTAAGAATAATGTGATTATCAGGGAGGAAGAGAATTTGAGCAATGATGATGAGAACAAAATACCGTTAATCTGATATGATTAAATGTAAGGAAAATCACTCCTCGATTTTTGAATGTTTTCTACTTATATTTCATATTGTTTTGTTCTTGAAATGATAAAAAAGTAAAGACTTTTTATTTCAAATAATCGATTAAATTCAATATTTGTACAATAATAAATTAATCACTAGTTCATGATTTAAATTGAGTTTGAAGAGTTTGGCGAATTTACTGTTAAAAAGTATGATATTTTGTGAAAATGTACTAAAAATAAATTTAAAAAATGATTGTTTTAGAGTCGATGTTTACGATTGAGTTCAGGTTCAAATTAAAAAGGACAAAAAATATTAGAATTTTAAATTCAAAAATTTGATTAAAGATTTTATTATTTAAATCGTTACATTTTATAGAAATAAAATTTCATGAGCCTCGTGCAGATACGATGTTCACAATTTGATGAGATAAAAATTACTAAAAGAACATGTTTTGTTTCCATCCCTGCTCTGGTTAATGTATGACATGAGATCCACCAAATCAAAAGTCATGTTTGAGAACTATTCTGAACATCCATCCAAATTACATAACCCAAGTGTTTTGGTTTGGAATGTGACAAAGAGACACAAACTAGGGAATCTTTAGTGATGCACTAAGCTTCACAAATATGCTAGGCTATGGCCTAAAGAGAGTATATGTGTTTGTGGGTTTTTGGGTTTTTGGGCTTTTATTCTTTGTTACTCCATTCATTGAGTGAAAGGTGGAAAGGATAGAGACCCATTTAGAGGAAGATATTTATTTGAATGTGAATTTTGAGAGAGAAAAAAAGAGGGTGTGGGCCCAAGAAAGAGGAAAGGCAAGATCATCTCTCACCATCCCTATGAACATAGAGAATCAAAAGAGATCTTGCCTATGGATGAGGCCAACCCCACCACTCCCTCTCACTATTATGCATATATGGCTTGAAAGTGAACATAAAAAATATGTAAATTTTATCATCATATGATTAATATTTTATTTCAGGGATCTATATGTCTTGCACCCTCAAGCCTTAATATTTTATTTCAGGGATCTATATGTCTTGCACCCTCAAGCCTCGGATTGTTTATGGTTCTTGGGCTGATATCAATTTGATTTTAAACTAAATTGATTTGTATGGTTCTAAACTTTAAAGAACCATACATATAATTAAAAGCAATTTATAATTATATTATAACTTATTATTATGGTCAAGGACAGTTCTTTGACTATAACCGGACCAAAACTCGTGATCTTAAGTCTTCATTTTGAATATGATTTTGAGCAGAATTCAAATAAAATTGATTCAAACAAAATGTCACATCAATCAAAAAGAAAAAGATATAACATGATATTAAAGATTAATTCATCTCTGGACTGTATTCATTTTCAATATTTTAGTTTAACCCAATGATTTATTGCTTATATACATCTTATGTGATTTTTACTCGACTTTCTTGGTCTAGAAAGATAGCTTTCCATGACATTATTACAAATGTGTTTGATAATTTCTTGGTTGGTATGTGTATTGAATATGTAAACTATCTACGTATTAGTGTCATGTTTTTATGAAATAATGATATGTTTAATTTTTTTTTCTTTATTTTTTCGGTTATGAAATCAAGATTGGAGAGTTTAGGTACTGTATCATACTCTTATTGATACTATTCCAAGTATACATACACATATATAAAATGCTATATGTACTAATTAAGTAGAACAAAAAAAATGAATCCGGAGCTTTAGGCTTTGCTGGTCGAACTCAAATCCAATAAATTGTAGTATGATTATTGTAGTTTTGCGTCACATCTCCATCTTCAGATCACTAGCATCCATGGAACCTGCAGGTCATGATTTCAGGGAACATAATTATACGGTGCACCGAGAACCAGGGGATTGGGCATGTGAAGAACAGTCTATGTGTAGTTCAGAGGACCCATTTGTGTAGTTCTTGTTAAGCAAGAATCATTATTATTTGTTTGTGTAGAGTCTCTTGTCACCATCATTGTGGCAGCTAAGCCCCACTTATCTCAATTTTCATTTTCCTATTTGTTCTTGGAAAATACATCTTTTCGACGCGGGACGTTGATATCTGTAATTATGTGCAGACCAGATTGAGAGTACCGATAACAAATGCGTGTCGTTCAATTGTTGAGTGCATGTTCAAGATGAATCAGACTCTGATATAATATTTACGCCCAATCTAACTTAAAAGTTAAGTTTGTGTAGAGATGACAAAAATTTCTGAATAAGATAAGGATCTTTAATTATTTTTTAAACCGTTTTTTTGTCATTTATGTAAAGAGTCAACAACCCTGAGATTGATAAGGATATGATGTTCTATCAACGGACCGAATAAGAAATGTTGTAAAATTTTCTGACTAGTTTGATTAATCCTACTTATTTTCTAATTAATCTTAGACTAATACTTATTGAGTCCTCACCGACCATACGCCTAGCGTTTTTACAAGGCTAGATAAGGATAAGGGACGAGATCGCTAAATGCATACATTATGAACCTATCTTGTTTCTTTCCCTAAGCTAATGAGTGAAGTTCTCACTGTGTTTATGAAATAAATAAAATGTTGCGGCCTGACCGAACTAGAAGCTTAAACTGATATGGTCGAGAATATCGGGTGGGTACGAAATAACTTTTGTGATCTCCACCTCCATCACGATTGGATTAGAGTTATTGGGTTCCGGTCAATTTTAGGGTATTTTACCATCCCAGGTGACGTGACTGACATCCTCCAAGTTTGCGCAAGAACTTTAATTCTAAGACCGGGGGCAAAAACTTAGCTATTTAGTAGTGAATCCACACATTTTCGATGCGATATTTTAACACCGGAAATCTTGAATGTTAAATTTACAAAATTACATTATGTGAGACTCGGAATGGGGCACTGGCCCATGGGGTTGAATGTGGGCATGCATGCATGTATGTAAAATCGTTTTACATTTTCGCCTTAGGCCCCTAACTTTTTAGGGCCGGCCCTGAATATGATTTGGAAAATTTTGGAGGCTCGAACTTAGATATCAAATCTTATCGACGTGTGACACTGAACCAACACAAAGCATGTAACCTTAAATTATTTTACCACGATAAATTAAGGTTAAAACCTATTACCTGTGAATGGGTGGTGTTGGAAGGATGTTGTTGGCCTTCCTTGTTGATACTCAACGCTGTACATATTCTGATAATCTCCATCCCAATTCCCAGAGTTCTGGATTTGCTGCTCAACCCAAAATCGAGAAAATGAATATAAATAGAAAAACAAGAACATTAGAGACAGTTGTGAGACTTACTGTGAAACAGGACGAGTCCAGAAATGGCTCAGGGAACGAAACTGGGGCGCTTATGGTCCTCCGGATGGCCATTTCCGGCGAACCCATCCCCATATCCAACCCACAACCCGAAATCACAGGACTGAACTGCATGTATGCTTGATTCGCCATTTCCATCTGGGTTTCGCACCGAAAATAATACGTTAAGAAACAATTCACCGAAATTCAGGTATCACTAATCAGACGTAGAGGATCTTATATAATTAGAAATTATAACACCAGTTTTGTTCATGGATGAAAAATATTAAAGACTCGACCGGGATTTTGTTTCTGTAGTCTGACAGAGTAAGTGACATATATGTCTCGTATCAGCTATATTGGCCCGTGTGATTTTCACATATATATACATTCGATTGAAAATCATACTCAACTATACGAGAAATAGCATTTCATTTATTGGATATTAATTGCTCACATTGTATTAAAATTTAACCATGTAAAGAGCAACAAACAAGTATAATAATATTGTAACCACAAATAAAAACATGTCATGAACATATATACACATAAACATGTGCTAATCAATGAGGTTGAATATATTTTTACCTCTTTAGCGAAAATGTTGTCGATGTTGAAGTCCATCCGAGGATTCACGGTCGCTAGTTTCATAGACAAGAACTGTACAAGTGTGAAGATCCAGGTCAAGCACACCAACATGAAATTGAGCAAAATTACAAGAAACATGTATTAGTAAAGGAATATTACCTCCACCTGTCGTTGAAGAGACTGAACATAGTTGATGATTTCGTCGAGCATACCGGCTTTTCCGGTGATCTTGTTGCATCCCGGTACCAAATCTTGCAGATACTTCATTCTCTCACTGATCTTCTCTCTTCTCACCTGCGAAATTGGTCAGGAAAATACATAAGCTACACATAAACTTCAACAACAGAGCATATAGGTCTTGTTTTTGTAAAGACTAGTAGTATATTTCAGTAATTACGGATAATGATTCCCTTAAAAATAGATTCAATACAAATTTAAAGAAAAACAATTCTTTAATTTCTTATTCTAGATAATTATATTATTTTGAAAAACAAATATCATTCAAATTTAAAGAAAAACAATTATTTTTCTAATTCTAGAATAACTATGTTATTTTGGAAAATTCAATAACCATTCTTTGTCCATTTTGAATAGGTTTTGGGGTGCTCTGAAAATCTTAAATCTATGATTCCATTATTTTTTTTACCGCACTGAGATTTTGACGAATTTGTAAATATTTTGAATAATTTATAGCAAAATATAATGTGTTGTTGTTGTAACTTGTAATTATCCTTTATTTTAAATGGGTCTAAAAGGCACTTACTCGCTCTGCTAAGCTGTGACTATCAGTGGCTTGTCCTCGTCGAGCTCGGACATGGATGTAATCGGTTTTGTGGTTCTGAACCTCTGAGGCTTTGGAGTTGTCCTTTGAAGTGTCACCTGAGGTTTCTCTGTTACTCTTCTTGTTGCTGTTTTGCTCTGTTGTGATTTTTGATTCACCATCTTCTGACCAACCTTTGACCTTCTTGTCTTTAATGTCTTCCTCTGCAACAGCAACAACCTGAAATCCCCCCCAATCCCAAATTAGGATTTCTGTCACCACTAATAAACAAACGATTAATTGTGTACAGATCGAGAAAAAAATGCCTTTTCCGATCCAAAACATGATTTTTAACGAAACAGAGCAAAACAAAAATTTCTCCGAAACAGAGCAAAACATGAATTTCTACGAAACAGAGCAAAAACACTGACCTTTGTGTTTTGTGCCTTCCTCTTCTTGAAGCTCTGACTTCCGACCGGTGAGCACAACTTTTCCGGCGCCGGTAACTCCTTCTCGGCCGCCGGAGGACAGCTGGCGGTCCTGGAAAGGGCTGAATTTGCGTGGATCAAGCCGCCGAGCCCGAACCCGGAACTGGGTATCTCGAACCGGCCCAATTCGGGCCACCCGTTTTCAAGACCCGGGTCGGGCTTCACCGACCGGGTCACCACCTCGCCGAGCACCGACTCGCCTCCCTGAAAGCGGCTCAGCTCAGTCCCGTGAAAATAGCTCTGTTGCTGCTGTCTCTGGCTCTCAACATTCAGTCCGGCCCGAGACCTCTGCCTGTCGAGAATCGTCATGTCGGCGCAATTGGCGGCGGCGTTCAGACAATGCAACATCTCCGGCAACAACGCTCCGTTCATCACAAAAACACCGGAAAACCCAAAATTTCGAACAACCCTTTTGAGAAAATAAGGTTCTGAACCAAGTCCCACAGTTGAAACTCCGTTTATCGATTCCGGTACTGTTTCTGGTTCTGTTTCGAGGAACTCAAATGGTGGAGAGGAAGGAGGAGGTGGGTATATATAAATTGGCGGAATTATTAGGAGAGAGAGAGAGAGAGAGAGAGGGCGAGAAATGGGGCAGAGAGCCATGGAAATGTATCCATACCAGAGGCCGTGGGCGGTGGGGCCCAGCTGACATGACGGCCACGTGGGGCTGTCCGAAGCACCAACAAACGGGGTTGTCTTAGGATATTGGAGTAGTTGCTGTTGTTCCTCTTTTCCTTCACTTTGGTTGGTTACAACTTTTACAAACCCTTTTGAGCTCTACACAGTGCAGTACACTAGCTAGTTGTGGATCCATGGATGTAATTTTAACGTAAACAATAGTGTTTTCAATTTTATGGGTATAAAATGAGATTAATAAAATTATCTTTAATTAGTCATATGATTTTATGTATATTGACGGAAAATATAAATTTGATGCTTATAGAGTCAAGCTCGTCTATAAAGTAAGTGAATCAATTGGTTTAGACCCGCCTAATGTATAAAACTCAAATATAATTAAAAAATTCTTAAAATAATTAAATAACATAAATATTTAAAGCTCAATTCAATAATTGACGTACAAAACATGCTATAATATTAATCTCTTTTGTTTAAGGGCTAAAAAAATAATTGAACCAATTTTGGATGTTTTGTTACCAAAGGTGTGGATTTGAGTAATACCTTCCATCTCCTTATTGAATATATATTTAAGGGTATTTTAGTTATTTTCAAAAATAATAAAATAAAATAAAAAACAAGAACAAGTCCTAATGAAGGGATGTCAGTAGGGTTGGACACAGTTTTAAAACCGGACTGAATCGTCCAAAACCAGACTGGACCCGATCAATCTGTTCTCTAGTTTAAAGACCCAAACCCAGACCCATCATGTAAAAAACAGTCCGGTTCTAGGTCTAATTATTCGTTCTGGTTCTCGGTTCTGCCCAATTAGATTTGATTACGTGATTAATTATGAGATTTATGGTGCGGTTTACTAATTATGCCCAAATTGACTAAATTAATGTGATATTCATATATTATTCAATTTATGGGTAAAATTATACACAATTAAATTCGTTTGTAAGCAAGAACTTTAAATCACAACTACAAAACTACTAATTAAAAGCTCCTGAACAATGGTCCGGTTCTTAATCGGTTAAACAATGGTTCTATAGTATAACATCCGTGCCCGAAACGAATTAGTTCGATTCTCAATTTTCAGACTCAAATCCGATCAAATATCAACAGTTCTCAAATTTTTTATTTAAATTTAAAATGGGTTCCAGCTCGAATTCGGTTTTGAATAAAATGTGTCCACCCCTGGATGTGAATCCAATTTCTAAACAAAAGAGTAAAAGTACATGAAAACATATAATTGTTGCAATATGGGATAATTTCTAAATATAAGAATAAAATAAGGAAAAAAGAACATTTCCCGTAATAATAATAACAGTTATGGAACGGGAGAGGACTCCCTGTCTCGCTGGGCCGCACGTGTGGACCCTCACGCAACAGTCGTCACCCACATGGCTCGTCACACGTGTCGACTCCACAGGCCTCCTCACCTGACACGACAGACTGCTGACGTGGTCAAACGGGGTTCTACGTTGAGATCGGTACCTGCGAAGCTGCAAGAGACCGAGCGTATATTTCTTCCACATTCTCGGAGAAGGCGCGTGATCTACACCGCTTAATTCTATTGGAGCGTTACGGTCCATTTCCGTACAGAAGCGTGACCTTGGACACCGCATGATTGCTCTCTGCCTGAAGACACCTCCAGCTATTACGGACCCTTCTAAAAATAGTAAGTGCTTTTGTGATTAACTAAAACCTCCTCTCACAGTATCAGATTTTTCTTTACTAACGGCGTATTTTAATGCGTACGCCGTTACTATCGTTAATTAGTAACGATGTATGTAGGTAAATATGCCGTTACAAGATGTTCCCGTTATATTACCGTTCAGTCATTGTGTTACCGTTAATTAGTAACGGCGTATGTAGGTAAATACGCCGTTACAAAATCAATATATAAATCTTCACAGAACCTTCTCCCATTCTCCTCACATTTTTCTCCCAATTCTCTCCTACTTTATATTTCCCGACAAGGGCATTTTCGTAATATCATCTCCATTTTTCGACAACTCTCTCTCAAAATACTACGGTTCATATCATCATTCTCCATATTAGTAAGTACGTACATTTTTTTTATTAATAATGCATTATGTAATGTATTTTATTAATTTAGGTTAAATGCCCGTAAATTATTTCATTAATTTTGTTGCTATAATGATAATAATTAAATAATTGAATTAGTGTTATAGTTGATAAATATAGTAAATTGTAATTGATTATTAACCGTAGTTATTTGTATAATATATAGAATGGATCGTGGGTGGATAACATCCCGTAAGATGAGTGAGGAGTGGATAACGGATTAAGCAATTTCGTCAAATTTGCGAGACGAAACGCGCAAACAGATGGCGTGGGACGTTTCAAGTGTCCGTGCACTAGATGTTGTAATTATTCTTGGCACGATATGGACACCATTTGCGATCATGTATTGAAGAAAGGTTTCCTTACATCGTACAATGTGTGGATCCATCACGGCGAAGCTAGAGGGCCTAGTTCGAGTCGGCCTAGTTCGAGCCGAAATCTAGATATAAGTCTCCCGTCAAGTTCGCATAATCCCCCTTGTTCGACGTCGGCGCACACTCCAGAGTACGTCGATCCGGTGCATCAGTTCGTGAATGATGTAGATCCATGTAGAGATGTAAGGATTGACGAAGATGAAGGCGAGAACGACGAGGATGAGTACGAGGAAGAGGACCAGGACGAGGACCCACAATTGGAGATAAGTTCGGTGACCGAAGTCGAGGCCAGACTTGCTAAAGCGAAGATGACGGCGTACAACCGGTTGGTGACGGAGTCACAACAGCCGTTGTACAAAACCACAAGCGTTGTCACTAATGAAGATACTTCTTTGGAAGCGATGTTAAGGATGTTGTGTATCAAACAGAGCACCGGGATGTCAGACGCGGCTTAAACCTAGGTCTCGAAAGAGCAATGTCGTATGTTACCACAACCTTATTCGTTTCCATCTAGCTACGCAGCTGCGAAAAAGATAATGAAGGCCATCGAAATGCCACACGTGAAATACGACGCATGTTTGTACGGATGCACTTTGTATTACAAAGAGTTCTCCGCTCTGGACAAATGTGGAGTTTGTAAAGAACCACGGTTTACTATGGAAGGGAAAAAATTAGTTCCGCAGAAGACGTTGTGGTACTTCCCATTGACTCCTCGACTTCAACGGTTATATCTTGCAGAAGAGACGGCTGAGTGGATGCGATGGCACGGTGAGCGGGAGAAGGAGGACGATGACGTATTAGTACATCCATCGGACGGTGCGGATTGGATTCAGTTTGACAAGAAATATCCTCAATTTTCGGAAGAAGTCCGAAACGTACGGCTGGCCTTGTCATCCGACGGGTTTTCTCCATTTGGGCCTAATGCTGCGAGTTACAGTTTGTGGCCTGTAGTTGCTGTCCCGTTGAATTTTCCACCCTCGATGGCTATGCGGAAGGAGTATAACATCCTCACCATGTTGGTATCAGGTCCAAAATCACCTGGTAAATGTTTGAATAACTTTATGCGTCCATTGATTGATGAGCTGAAGCAATTGTGGACGAACGGAGTTGTCACGTGGGATGCTTCCAAAAAAGAGTCGTTCATAATGCGGGCTGCTGTGATGTGGACAATCAGTGACTTTCCGGGTTTGGGAATGTTGGGTGACTTGACCACTAAAGGCTATAAGGCATGTCACTTATGTTTGGACAACATCGACTCTTCACGCAATAACTCAAGAATATCTTACCAAGGTGCGCGTCGGTGGTTACCTCCGAAGCACCCACTGCGCTTTGTCCCGGAGGCATTTAACGGGCAGATCGAGACTCGTAGAAGGCCTAAACGGTATTCAGGGACTGCTATATTGAAGGCTATTAGGCGTCATACTTATCTCGAGCCTAGTCTACACCCGAAGCATAATAAACGAACTGGTTTAGCTATCTGTTGGTCTCATGAAAGCATTTTCTGGCAGCTGCCCTATTGGAAAACTCACATAGTGAGACATGCGTTGGATTTAATGCACATAGAGAAGAATGTGTGCGACAACGTCATAGGTACAGTTCTCGGACTAGCGGGGAAGACTAAAGATGATTTGAAAGCGAGGAGAACGTACGAGGAACAGAATGTGCGCCAAGACCAATGGGTGGGCCAGGACGGGGAGCTCCCTGATGCGCCTTATGGGGTCAAGGGTGTACACCGGAAGGCCGTGCTTGAGCATATCCGAGCAGTGAAGTTCCCCTCCGGATATGCAGGAAATTTGAAGATTAAGGTCAATCCTGATGAGAAAAAGTTTCTCGGACTTAAGACCCACGATTGTCACGTGCTTATCCAACGCATCTTCCCACTTATCATTCGGAAGTACGTTCCGACTCATGTAGCAGAAGCATTAGCAGACCTCGGCAGGGTGTTTCAGGTGTTGTGCACGAGGGAGCCGACGAAGAAAACACTAAAAAAATTGCACGAAGATATGGTGGTTTTAGTCTGTAAGTTGGAAACTATCTTCCCTCCATCATTCTGTACCATTATGGTTCACCTGCTACTACACCTACCGGATCAAGTTATTCGGACCGGTCCAGTTCATTTCACTTGAATGTTTCCAATTGAACGGTATGATCCTTCTCTTCAGTAATTTCATTTCCAATTACCATTGAAATGTATAATCGAATATCACATTAAATTCACATTTTGAATGTAGGCAACTTGGCGTGTACAAGAAAAGTGTGCGAAACCCTCGATATCCAGAAGGTTGTATAGACCAACAGTACTTGATGCACGAGTCTGTCACCTTCACTCAGATGTACCTAAACCGCGCCACTTCAGCCAGGGAAACATTTGTTAGTCCAGCTCTAGGTTTCCACTTATCAGTTGTTTCCCCACATGTACAAGTAAAAAGCGTGGTGCGAAACGAGAAATTGAGCGTTTCCGAGATGTTCTGGGCGAATTGGACTGTTGTTGAGAATTGTGACGAAGCAGATAAGTACGTAGAATCACATCGAGCAGGATTTGTTCAAAGTTTCCCTAGAAAATCTCTAAAGGACCGAGTTATGTCATTCATGTTTGAGTGGGGAAAAGTTGTAAGTACATTATATCTCTTATGCTACAATTCATACAACTTAATTACTGCAACTAATATTAGAATTTAATATGCAGATTGCCGGTCGAGGGGAACAACGAGAGTTGATACTACTATCTGCAGGTCCTCGTTCTTCGGCGATTTATTCACAGTGTACTGTGAATGGTGTGAAGTTCTTAACGTTGCGAATCGACCAAGGCCGGAGAAATCAAAATTCATGGGTCATGATTGAAGCAAACGGAATATGTTACTACGGTGTTCTTATGGACGTCGTTGTCCTAACATATTCCGAAAGCATGCCAGTCGTTTTGTTCAAGTGTCGGTGGTACGACGAACGAACCGTGAGGAAGGACGACAATGACTTCATTTCCGTAAACACTTCCACGGATTGTCATAAAAATAACCCGTTTTGCCTTGCTATACAGGCGAAACAGGTGTACTACATCAACGACCCGGATGTGGTGAACTTTGCGACTTCGTGGAAGGTTGTCAACGTTGTCTCTCATAGAGGTCACAACAAACCGAGCAGTTTAGCTCGTGCAGGTGATGAAGAGCCAGAGTTCGAAGTAGATGAACCGTACCAAGAAGATCGAATTGACATGGTGCGACCGGGTGGTGTAAGGATCGATTTGAGATTCTTACACCAAAATCCACGGCCTGTCTCTGCAGCTGATTCAGAGAACGAAGACAATGAGGACGGAGACAACGAGGACGAAGAGAACGAGGACGAAGACAACGAGGACGAAGACAATATGGAAGGGCATGAAGATTACGATTCGGCCAACTCAGATAGTTAGACAAATATGTATTTAACGGCATTTAACCGACTATCAATAAATTTGTTCATTTCCGTAACGACGTATTCATCAATAAATTTATTCATTTCCGTAACCGACTATCAATTAAAGAACTCGTGAATTCGGTTTTTGAAGAACAAAGTGTAGGAAAAAAAACCACAAAAAACAAGCTCTATCATCAAAACAAGCCCCTGGTAAAAAAAATTTCCAAGTTTTAGGATTAGTAACGACGTATTTATCAATAATACGCCGTTACTAACCTGTTTTAGGGATTAGTAACGGCGTATGTGGTATATACGCCGTTACTAAATCATTGTATAATTTAGTAACTGCGTATTATGTTGAATACGCCGTTACTAGTGGTTAACAATCTTGACCATCAGACCAGTCAAGATTGTTGACTTTCGCGTTTGACTTCGGTATTCATTTCTCGTTTCATATACTGAATGAAATGAAAATTGAAATTAATCATTGTACACTACCTAAAAATCATATACGTTAATCAAAATTGAAAACCACGTAACAATTTCTACCCGGAAATGCCATTTTCGGAGGTTTGACCGTTACTTACGGATGTGTTTACGGGTGATCGGTTTAGATCGAGGTTTATACGTGTTCAAACTTTACTAGAAATTTGGCCTATGAGCGACAACACTATTACGCTTCAATCTGTACGGTTGGATTAAAACACGTTTTTTGACACCACTCACTTTCGGTGAAAGCGTGAGTTTAGGGTTTAGGATGGTAAACCCTAAACTATACCCTAAACGCTAACATCATCGAACGTTTAGTTCAATTCAATATTTTTATAATAATGCTAACCGTTGTAAATGTTGGAAATGTCATTGAAGTGATATAGTGAAATTTTCAGAAAAATCAAACCACGGGAACACTCCCGATCAATCATGATCGCTCGAACCGAATAAAATATTAATTTAGGGTTTGAAATAGTAACGGCGTATGTGATGAATACGCCGTTACAAAGTGGGCGGGAAATGAAATTTTGGCGAAAATTTCAAATCCGTGCCAAAAATTTTGTTTCCCGGCCAAAACATTAGTAACGGCGTATCATCCATATACGCCGTTACTAATTTTACTTGTAACGGCGTATCTTCACCATACGCCGTTACTAATTTCAGTCCGTAGGGTAACGGTCAAAAATCTTTCCGTTACGATTTTTGCCCGTTGGGGATTTTGTAACGGCGTATGTACCTTATGTACGTCGTTACTAGGGTTGGGTATATAAAGACCCAACCCTCTTCTTCTTCCTCACACTCTCTGCCTCTCTTCTCTTCTTATGAACTCACTGCCTCTCCCTCACTCTCCGGCCAGCCACCTCCGTCTCCGTCGCCGTTTCCGGCCAGACACCTCCGTCTCCGTCGCCGTTTCCTCTTCCAGATCAGGTAAGTAGTATTTAAATTTTTAGGGTTTAGGGTTTATGTTAAAGTTTAAGAAATTTTAAAAAAATTGTATATGTGATTGTATGTTAAGTTAATTGTATGTTTAGAATTTGTATATGTTAGAATTGAAATTATGTTAATTGAAATTTTAAAAAAATTGTATATGTTAGAATTTGTATGTTAATTTTTGTCAATATGTTAGAAATTTAAATATATTATAATTTTTTGTCAAGTGTTGTATATTAGAATTTTTGTGAATATGTTAGAGTAGAAATTTAGAAATTGTATTTAAATTGTATGTTAATATGTGAAATTTAGAATATGTGTTAAATTTAAATTGTATGTGAAATTTAAAAATTGTATTTAAAAATTAGAATATGTGAATATGTGAATATGTGAATATGTGAAATATGTGAAATTTAGAATATGTGTTAAATTTAAAAATTTAGAATATGTGAATTTGAATATGTTAGATTATGGTAATTTATACGGAATTGCCCCATAAGAGCATTTCCGTAATTTTGAAGGAATTGCCCCTTAGGGCATTTTCGTAATTTTGAAGGAATTGCCCCTTAGGTAGATTATGGTAATTTATACGGAATTGCCCCTTAGGGGCATTTCCGTAATTTTTAAGAAATTGCCCCTTAGGGGCATTTCCGTAATTTTGAAGAAATTGCCCCTTACGGGCATTTCCATAATTTTGAAGGAATTGCCACTAAGTAATTAAATTCACATAGGCCCCTAAGTGAATATGTGAATATGTGAATATGTGAAATATGTGAAATTTAGAATATGTGTTAAATTTAAAAATTTAGAATATGTGAATTTGAATATGTTAGATTATGGTAATTTATACGGAATTGCCCCATAAGAGCATTTCCGTAATTTTGAAGGAATTGCCCCTTAGGGCATTTTCGTAATTTTGAAGGAATTGCCCCTTAGGTAGATTATGGTAATTTATACGGAATTGCCCCTTAGGGGCATTTCCGTAATTTTTAAGAAATTGCCCCTTAGGGGCATTTCCGTAATTTTGAAGAAATTGCCCCTTACGGGCATTTCCATAATTTTGAAGGAATTGCCACTAAGTAATTAAATTCACATAGGCCCCTAAGGGCAGTTTTGTAATTTATACCAAAAATGCCCGTAAGGGCATTTACGTAATTTGTTAAAAAATGTCCCTAAGGGCAATTTCGTAATTTTTACCGAAAATGCCCTCGGGACATTTTCCGTACAAATTACGTAAATGCCCTTACGAGCATTTTTTTTTCACACTAATTAATAATGCTTAAATCGTATTTAGATAATGGCCTCCTCGTCAAGCGATTCAAACGCCCGACAGAAGAAGCCTCATGCTCGTGCACCGAGGCATGAGTTGATGGACCCAAAGTTCTTCCTGGCCTACGAGCAATCGGCGTTCGACACTCCGCCTCCGTCACCGCCTGTTGGTGGGGAGTCCCCTGATCACGGGGATTGCTACACTCCCTTACCTCCACAGCCGACTCAGCCGACCCCCGATTTCGGTTGGGGGTACCGGGTTGTGCCGCCTACATTCACGGGTTGCGAACTCTCAAATGTAGGAGCATCCTCTACTCCTAGTCCGCCGGTGAACGAATACGGATTCATTTCCCTAGACTGCGACGAGACGCCGGATAAGGAGCTGTACTTCGACTTCAAGCTGCAGCCGAATTGCTTGACGACGAAGAGCTGGATGGCCAGGAAGGACGTCGAGCCAAAACAAGACGTCTGCCTCGACTTGGAAGAGGAGGCAATATCCAAGAACGGGGGGCCATTGGGATTGTTTTGGGACGCGGACTTACAGCGTCCGTGGAGTATGTTCCCCCCCCCCCCCCCGGAATAAACGAGGCCTGGAGAGTTTTGAAGATTAAACATATGGTAAGAAAGTTTGCACGCGAGTGCGACGCTTCCTACCAGCTGTTTTGTGATCTTCCTATGTCCGAGTACCGGAGATTTTGGCGCAAAATTCGGGTAATTTCAATACTTTCTCAATTTATTACCCGAAATTAAATAACTTGGATATTTACAAAAAAAATTTATTTTGTAAAAGCGGTATTATGAATTGCCGGCTGATTCAGTTCCACTCAATAAGTGGATTCGCGAGACGGCATGGTCCGCTTATAAAGAGCGGAAATCAAATATGAAGGCATGGTACAAACTGTACGTCTCGCCTGATTATCTGAACCGCAATGGCATTCCCAACATATTTAGAGGGAAAAAAGCACAATGGCGGTGGCTCGTCAAACACTTTGACGAGAACGAGGTATTTCCTTACTTTTCATACACTTTGTATGAAACATATCTCTAATTCAAATTCTAATTTTGTAATCATTTCAATGTGTAGGGTGTAGGGAGTCTTGGAGAACATATGAGTGAAATACGCTTGAGCGGCAACAAGATTAACCATCGATCTGGCCGAAAATCTTATCGGACTCTTTGGACGGAGAGAGAGCAGTCGGGAAATACAAATATCTCCGCCAAGATTGAGACTTGGCTTCTAGTTAATCGGGAACCGGATCAGGATGCTTCGGAGGCGGAACTGTTACAGGATGAGGACAACAAGGCCAAACGCGTAAGTTTTTTTCATAATATTTTTTTTCTACTTTATTATTTTTCATTAATTTAATATTTTCTTTTCATACAGATATACCTTAAGACGGCGTTGCAGGATTGGAGGTCGGACCCGGCCAATACAGACCAGCACGGAAACTTAAGAAGAATGACCGAAGCGGAGGAGACTGAAGTGATGATGCTAGCGAATCAGTATTGTCACGACCTCAAGCTTGCCGCGGGACGAACAGATGCCCAATTCCCCCGAGGACACAAAATTCGGGGATTTGGAGATGATTTCCAGGTCCCGACCAGACCTAGAAAATATGGTCAGTCCTCCAGCGGACCGTCTGCAGAGCAGTTCGAACAAATGGAAACTAGGCTCACCCAGGCGACGGAGCATATTGCGCGGCAAGATGAGAGGTTCGAAGCTCAACAAAGAAACATGAAAGCTCAACAAAGAAGCTTTCAATGGATGTACGAGCAGATGCAAATAGCCAATCCTTTGATGCCCCCCTACGACCCGAGCATGTTCTCCAACTTCGGTCCTCCACCCTCGTAGTTTAATTCATGTTATTTTTATTTGAACAATTGTTATTTTAATTTATTTGGATTTGGATTTGGATTTTAATTTTAATTTGAATTTTCATTTTAATTTTAATTTAAATTTTAATCTGTAAAAAATAAAAATCGAATAAAAATTATATATTATATTTAATATATAATTTTTATTCGGTTTTTATTTTTTTATAAATAAAATATTGTAACGTCGTATTGTATATAATACGCCGTTACAAATTTGAAAGAAAAATTATTATTTTAATAATTGGTAACGGCGTATTATATACAATACACCGTTACAATATTTTCAACAAATATTATTTTAATACCTTGTAACGGCGTATGATTTGACAACATACGCCGTTACTAATTTGACGTGTCAAGTCATCTAAACGGCACCGTCTAATTAGTAGCGGCGTATTTTGTCAAATCATACGCCGTTACAAACTTAACGGCGTCATCGTCGGTTACGCCGTTAACGGCTCGTCAAAACGACGCCGTGTTGGTGTAGCGGCGTCTTCTGTACGCCGTTACAAATTGTAACGGCGCTTTAGTAACGGCGTATCGTCTAACGGCAGTTTGTACGCCGTTACAATTTGTAACGGCGTATTTACATACGCCGTTAGTAAAGTAAAAAAATGACAGTGTCAGTCTTTAAATAGCAAGTTCAGTGTAATAAAAAGTCCTAATTTTATCCTCAACTTTTCGGAAACAGAGAATATATACAGTCCCAATAAATAAATAATTATATTATTCTCTCTTTTACTTGTGTACTAAATTTAAATTATTGCCTCGGGAATAAAATTTTTATCATACTCTCAACTAATTATTTAGGTCGGTGGGTTCGCATCAAACCCATTACATCAAACTCACATCTTCATAAGTTTACATGTAACACGAGGTCGTCACGTGAAAATCATATGCAATACAAATGAAACCAATTAATTAGTATTGTGATAAATAGGTAGGGCCTTCTTGAGTTGGTGCTCGGTACATTCACAAAGGACACAATAATATTTAAGAGTTATTCTGTTTAAATGCATAAATCTTATAATCAGTAAATTTTAAGATTTATAGGCATTTAATCATACATTTTGTTTTTTCTTCGAATTGTTCATTAAAAAAATCTTGAACCCGCTCTAATCAAATCGAGGGTCTTGAAGTTGTGTCAAGTTATAGAATTCTTTTTAATCACTGGTGCATAGTCGGACATTCCCAACTCACCAAGTCTGTTGGGAGACGGACTCTTTTGCATCAGGCGTAGATACCTGGTGTTTACTACGCCAAGTAAGGTGCATTGAGAGAGCTACGTCGGTCGGCTATGGTTAAATAAAATTTTAAAATATATTTATATACATTTATATGCCTGCAAAAATTTATAAACAACAGGTCATAACATCAAATATTTTATGACCCAAACTTTCATATCCATAAATGAATAGGGTTGAGTAAAAACTAATGCAAACAATTTAAAATTTAATCTAGAAACATTTTCTATAACAAAACAATTCAGAAGCAAATAATATATTAATGTAAGGATCGCAACAATGCGACTTCTGGTAGGTTAAGTGATTCTCATTCCTTATTTGTTGGGTTGTAGATATCAAGTCCCGTCAAATTTAAAATTTTATTTCTCGACAAAATAGTAATTAGACGGGTTCGAGGTAAATTTAGTGATCTTCATCTGTAGTTTTTGTTATTCCAATCATCTGAATTAAGGTTTAAGAAGTGTTATGAAAGTAAAGGAAGTGAAAGGTATATAGATGGAGGGAGAGGAGTGGTGTGGGAACAAGTCCAGTGAGGATTAAGGCAAGTTCCATTATCACCAAAAGGGTGGGACCCTTACATCATCTGGTTGCATAGTCACTCACTAAGACAAGACCTTATACCATATTTTAAAGGCTAATGGGTCCTCTCCACTCTCATTCATTGAGGTCTTCATCACCAAGAAAACTACCCCTCTCTCACTCTTGCCTCCCCCTTTTCTCCTTTTCCTTTTCAATAATTTTTCTTCTACCTTTGGTTTTCTTCTATATATCTTAATCTTATATTTACTTAACTTAGACCAAAATTTACACCTAAGTTCTCAATTAACATGGCATACATGATGTAAAGCCCATATTAATTATTATAAGATTCAATCAAAATCTTGAATGATTATGATGGTCAATAATTAGTGATTAAAACTATAAGTCGGAGGCTCTTTCGTGTTATGTATTATAACAAAGAAGATTGAAAATCAAATAAGAAATTTATTATTAATTGTGTATTTTATGATTAACAAGAGACCTCTATTTATAAAAGGATAAAAACTCTAATTCATGTGGAAAAAAAAACATAAATACATGAAACTAAATATAAGAACCTAATATAATCTAACAATGTGTCAATCAAGTTCATATATAAGAGAGTGAAATTTCTTGTTAAATGAGACCAATTACACAATCACTCTAAACTTATGGTTACGCTACCTATATAATTAAATATCAATTATATTGTAACAATCGGTCTTAATCGAGTACAAGAAACATGAAATATATATAATCTGGTAGGAAGTACAAAGTCGGGTTCAAATATCATATCACCAGAGCGATCGAGATTATTTTACTGACTAATCTCAATTAGTTCAGAATAGACAATATCTCAATATATATATCAAGTATGATGTGAAGATGAATTAATGTCTTTATCTTCTTCCTTGTAAGTGCAGATTCATGATCAAATGGAAAATTCAGTGCAAGGAAAGCAAAAAAAGAAAGTGGAGTGAGAATCATATTCATTGTACCTGCAGCATGTCAAATGAGGTTTCCAAATAAAGACAGGATGAGAAATGAACAATAATACTATTATTGATGATATGGTTGGTCAACAATTCATGATCAACAGTCACACAAACCTGCTACAAAAGAGATTGCAGACCTGATTGAGATTGTGCAGCCCAACATGCATGGTTCTGCTACAAGTTAAAATGGTTAATCATTACAATGTTAATAAAATAAATAACTAATTTCTGAAAGGATTTTTTTTATGTTTGTATATTCTATGGTTTACAAGAAAGGGTTGGTACAATGTGGTAGTTTACACATCCAAATTATATGAATTTATTAAAAAATACTAATGTGTATATTTTTGTGTAATTTCACACCAATTCGAATTTTTATTATGTGAGTTAATTTTTTAAGATGGTATTATAGTTTACACACTTATTATGTTATTCTAGTACAAAATTCCACACCGTGCAAAACACCTTTTGTAAATATAAGAAATAATAGTTACAAGAATATTATTATGCAGACAAAAAATTTTAAGTTTTGGGAGGCTCACCGTATTGTATAATAAAACTTTTTGCTGAGTTGCTCTATAAATACACATGGTTACACCATAGCTTGTTTATCCGGTTAAGATGAATTTGTATATATTTAAATTTAGAACTCGAGTGTCAGATGTGAGCCACTTGTTTAAGAGTATATATTTGTAAGGAATTAAGTTATTTTACATAGCTTTAAGCGGTAAGCATAGTTTAAATTATTGATTTATGTTTAAATTCGATTTGACAATTAAAAATTGCGGCCGGTGCACTTTTTTTATGCTATAACAAAATGAGATTAAATGATGTTTATCATATTTGATCGGTGAATAAGAAGTAATAATCATAGAATATAAAAAAGAGAAGAGATGAGAAGTGTTAGAGTATAAAATTATAATTAATTATTTAACTATCTTTTAGTTGAGCTGTACTCTAATATGATACAGAAATAGTACCTTTGTTTATATTTAATTCTCTCTTATATGCCCGGCAAAAAGGTTTTACTATCATTTTAATTGGGCATTTATAAATCTCTTATCTCATAAAGTCACATCCAAACTGAAGAACGGGTTTGTCCTTGAGGACACGTGTTAGGGTATAAAATAATAGTTGACTCTTAAACTACCAGTTTAAATATTTAGTTGAGTTGATATTTTAATAAAAAGAGAGAAGAGATGGGAAAGCAATAGAAAAAAAGCATTAGATCCAATGTTGTAATAAGGTGAATGATCATAGTTTCTCAATATGTGTTGAGTCCAATGAAATTGTCTGAAAATGAATGAAGAGAGAGAGAAGCTAAGTTGAGGTGAGTAGAACAAGAAGAAGAACAGTATAGTAGATGAGAGAGGGGGTTATTGGGAAGTGTTGTGGGTTAATTTGTGTCTGTTAGTGAGCTCCATTTCTATGTGTTTGTGATCATATACAAATGAATACTATGGGCTTCCCTTTCTCTAATTTAATGCACTCTCTGCCCTATATTTGTACACCTTCTGTCACAAGATACGGTAGGTATCAGATCTATACACTCAACTCATCTAACCGACTTAACCAACTTTGTATATAAAATACGATTGATTTTTTTAAAAACTAAAATTATCAGAAATTTAAAAGGTGAAACAACTTTGTATATAAGAAATCAGTGAGACGGACACTGCACCTGACTCCAATAATAACATTAACAAAATTGAACAAAACATACAGAAAGAATGATTGACTTGTAAAACGAAAATACAATCAGAAAAGTTTTCATCAGACCAATCTCTAATATAAAGACAGAGTTCTCCATTTTCTGTTAGAGTTTTAATAATTTAGATTTCAATATAATAGTTGTGATGATATAATTTGAAATATCAATCAGGATTTGTTGATAACTTATTGAACTTTTTAATCCAATTTCTTATGAAAACTTAAGTTATATGGTATTTACTAGTTTCACACTTTTAATAACTATATACTTACAATCTTTTTGTTTTAACTATACATTATGACAAAAATCATATAAAATAAAATATTGAGTCATTTGAGATGAGACTAAAAATAAACATCATAAACTCTAAAAAATAAAATTGACGATCATTTTTTAATCAAAAAAATGATGTCATGTATCTTATGATAGGAGACACATTCAGCTACAAACGGTTATAAAACGTCTGAATGTTCTGCAGCCGCTAGATCAGCGCGGATTTAGACGCACGTTGTTTACATCGCACACTTAAGAGTTTTACAGGTCCATCACGTTCTCCAACTTTGCACTACACGTTATACAGCATTGCACCATACATTCTACAGTTCAGACATTTAGACACCCAAATTTAGTTTGTAAACGGATTTCTTCTCCTCCTCACGGTAGAATATTTAATTTATACAATACAATTTGGTGACCAACCTAAAATATAACTGGTTGTCTATTTACTGTAAAACACATTTACATGGGAAGGTGAGAAACAAAACTTGTTAACAATTGAAACTGATGTGGAAAGCAGTTGAGCTGAGGATTCAGATTCTGCGTTCCAGCAAACAAAAGAAAAAAGTATGAGAAAAGCATAGCAATTTAAAACAATTTTATTTTTATACAATATTTTTTCAAAGCCTATATATATATATATAAATTTCATGCATGTGCAATTCTATAAATTTCAGAGCTATAATCCCAACACGACACGTGTCGCCACCTCTTCAGTTCCTTTGCTTTGGTGTGTGCTTTTAAGCTATAACACCTATTCTCACCTAGGCCTAGCTTAAGCTAGTGAGTGACCTCATTTGCTCAATTTGCACGCAATAATCTTGTCAACTTGTTAAAATTGAATGGCAACTTGTTGGAATTTAAAAGTAAGTTTAGTTATTCCCATGTTTTATTTGTAGAATCGAAACACTGAATCTGTGTTTTGATTCAATTTATTTTTGTCAATTCTACTTAAAAAAATGCATTTGGGTTTGAAGTATGGGTGTTTTTTTTTGCAAGAATAGTAAAATCAAATTGCTTTTTTAAAAGGTTCACAAGATAGTTTCAGCCAGATAAGGAGAAGGTCGTGAGTTTTTAAGAGGCAATATGATTGACTCACGAAATATGGATGAAATATTGTTACTATCGAGACTGATAGTCTCGAGAGAGTGAATGTAGTTGAATCCAATATTCGTCAATTTGGTTAGTTGGGGCATATTTTGTTTAATTGTCATCGGCTTCTTCATTCTTCGTATTCATTTATTTATGTTGTTTATGTGCCAAAACATTGTAATATGTAAGTGCACAAGCGGGTCAAATTTAGTTTTTCTAATATTTTTGGATTCAAGTGTTGGGCTTGTCCTACTGAATCTCATAATCATTTTTCAGCACAATAATAAGTAGTGTTCTCAATATATTAAGATGGGTGTTTAAGAAAAACTCGTTTTTTTCAATTGAATTCACTATTCACAACAAAAAATTATTATTTGATTAAAGATTAATATAATAAGTTTACTGTCAGTTATTTTTCCATAAAAATTATGGTCACAAGATATATCTAAATAGGGGTTAATGCAATAAGGAAGTAGGTCGAGTCACAATTTCGAGAGTCGGGAATATATTGAATAATGGCTAGTTTATGTGTAGTCAACTATAGATTGTAGGCATGATACAAATGTTAAATGTACATATGATACAATAAATTATTTAAGTGCATATATGAAACACTATTGAATTTGAATTCCCAATGTTTCAACCCACATGACTTGCAGTGCAAGCAACAAAACTAAACACACCAACATTACATATCATCTATCTATCTTCAACATCACAAAAAAATAGATATATAATTAAGGCAAGAACATTTACTAACATAATTTTTTCCCTAATGATTAATCTCTTCATAGGTTTTGTCTGACTAGCTATCTATATTACATAGTTAAATCACTGTATTATCCATATCATGCTAGGATATTTTAGTATAATATTTATAATACTACAATATTTAAAAAAAATATATGAAACGTAATCTAATAACACGATGTGTCCAAATTGTAAATTCAAACTTAACGATAAATTTAATACATCAAATCTCTCGACAAATATATCATATTGATAAATTAATTATAGTAGATACACTAAATCGTTTCGAGTTCGTATAAATAAACACCAAAAGGGGAAAGGGGTTTTCCACTTCCAATGGATATGACCAAGAAAGATAAAGAAAACAGTGAGAAATGTGTTAAGTGTTGGGACTTTTGGACCTCTCAAAAGAGAGACCACACTTGGCCACTAAAATCAAGTGAATTGTGCCCTACAAACCACAATAATACTTTGCCTATAATTGATAATCTCTCTGTGCTAAGGGATAAAAATTAGAATTTCATTTTCTTATCATGTACTTTGAAGATTTTGGAGATTTTGTTTCTTGATACATCTAATCTTAGTAAGGCCTAGGAATGGGTCTCACCATTAATAATAAGCTCATGGGTCCCAAATTGGCCTTGAGATTGGGATAGAGAATGTGACCCACTTTTATACATGTATTTATCTTCTTTTTGCCATTGGCCCTCTACAGTATATACATATATCAATACTAGTAAGAGAGTAAGGGTGTAAACGAGCCGAATTGAGTTTTATTTTAGCAGGGTTCGGTTCGGCTCGTAAAAAAAGTAATCGGCTCGAGCTCGGCTCGGGCTCGAACGAGTTTATGTAACTAAACTCGAGTTCGGCTCGAAATAAAATAGACAAGCTCGAGCTCGGCTCGGTTCATTTACATTTCAATTCAAATATTCATCAAAAAATAAATAATTCATTAATTAATAAATGTAAACTTAAAATTGGCTCGACTTGATTCGAATTTTCTAATTTTAATATAATTATTTATTAAATTTTAAAAATATTAATACAAATATATGATTAATTAAATATTAAACGAGCCGGATCGCGAGCTTAACGAGCCTTAAAAGGTCAGGCTCGAGCTCGACTCGTTTATTAAACGAGCCCAATCTTGAGCTCGAATTCGGCTCGAGCTCGATTATAACGAACCCGAACCGAATATTTAACGAGCCGAACTCGAACGACTCGTTAAGAGCTCGGCTCATTTATAACCCTAAGTAAGAGCAATGCAAAAACTCTTGAAAACAACATCTCCACTACCTTATCACATAGCAATATGAAATAACAATAAAATATATTTTTGAATCAATTAAATGAGAATCAATAAAATTATTTTCGAAACTCTTTATCTTGCTGCAATCTTCAAATATATCCAGTTCCCATTTTCTTCACTGATCATCGTAGAATTGTATATTTCAAAATACATGTTTTATTTGGATAAGGAATCATTTCACATTTTGAATAGCATTTTTAAAGGTTTTGAATAGCATTTTTAATGTGGAATAATATAAGAGTAATAATGGTAATAAAAGACAAAACATATGGGAATTTGACAGCTGCTCTCTCAATAAGCCAATTCAATACTAAATTTACACATTATCTTTGCTCTCTGGTGTATATTAGTATTTGACTATATGTGTACTTTATTTTAAAATATTAATCATGAGTAAAAACTAATTGGAAAAAATTAATATTACTGATTATACATGCAATAAAATAAACATCAATGAGAACAATTAATATGAACAAGTGAACATAAAAAATGGATAATAATACTTTCTTACACGTAACTATTTTTTCTCTTTTTTAATATATTGATAATTTTTTTTTGTGACAACCTACCTCTAAAATGCCCAATATACTTAAAATATCGTTGATTCAACTGAAATAAAATAGAATTGAACTAATAGTGAAATAAAATTGGTTCAAATGGGGCCAGTTCAAATCAGATTCATTGATTCGACCAGAGGTATTTTAGGTATATTAGGCATTTTAGAGGTAGGTTGTCATGAAAAAATTGTTAGGATACTAAAAAGAGAGAAAAGTAGTTAGAGTATGAAGGTGTCATTTCACTATAATTAGATGTAACAAAGTGTTATTATCCCTAAAAAAAATACCAGTTACTGCTAGCAAGTGTGGAACATTTATTTATTTTGGTTCTGTATATATGTACTAGCTAGAAAATATATGATCTGATATATGTGATTTATTGGAATCCAAATGTAAAGTTGATGAGAAATTTGTAACTAGACAGCAAGTGAAGATGTTGAGAGAGAGACATAATCACATGGGAGCTGTTCGGTAAGTATCACAAACAACACAAACTTTGGAGTTGATTGCTTATCTAACTACTTCACTTTTATTATTATTGTTAATCATTCGATCTCTAAAACTTTATAGATCGAGGTTTCGTACGTTAAAAGCATATATTAGAAAAACCCATTAATAAAACAAGAAATACATTCACGTCATGTGACATAAAACTCAACCGAATCTCTAGCTGAAACCAAAATCAAATCATTTAGAATATACATACTCAATTGAGCTAATCATATGTTAAGTCTAATCAATCATAAATACCTATTAATCAAATCACATGTACATTAATTTTGCATGAGCTGCTTCAATAATTTCAATTGATTATAACATTAACACTTTAATCTAAACTAGTTCAAATCATAATTTTTTTAAATATTAAGCCTAATTATTGGTTTGAGATAATCAAATCAAATGATGTGTTAGACTAATTATGATTGGGTTAGGTCAATGATTTCAATTGACACTAACATTATATATATATATATATATATATATATATATCAATTCCTCATATAACTAATTTGATATATGATTTCAAGCCAAGAAATGATGGGAATTGGGACCAAACCAATAAGCATCAAATCAACATGATTTATACTTGGATTGATCCTCCAACTGTAAAGATGGTGTGGGGGTGGATTTGGAGTCCTTGAAGGTCATGATGCTGCTCCTTTGGTGCATTCAAAGTCAATAGGATCTTGTGAGAGCCAGCTCTATGTTACATTATTATTGTATTATTTTTCAAAACTACTATTTGATTTATATATACATCAAATGGTAGGGGTGGGTATATACATCAAATGGTAGGGGTGGGCACTTTAGACCCAGGACCGAAGACCGAACTGAAATCGAACCAGAACCAAAGAATCGCGGGTAACGGTTCTGGTTCTAAAAATGAAGAACCATAAATTTTCGATTTGGTTCTAGTTCTTAAATTATAGAACCGGCGGGTACCCAGAATTGGACCGGTTTTCTAAACAATCACCAAACCACCGTCAATTTACCTGAAAAATAGAGATACAATACGTGAAGCAAAGAATAAATCGAGAAAGATATACTACTTGTATTTATTATTATTATTTTATTATTAGCGAACTTTATAATTCGATTGAGTCTAATAATTAAGTCTCAATAACTGTAAATTTCATGTTTTGCCCAAACATAGGATCAAAATCATCTAATTTGTACCTTAAACCACATCTTAAACCACATAATTAACAAAAATAAAGAATCGATCGGTTCCAGCAAGTAGAACCAAGGAACCGAACCGAAGAAACGGATCATAACCGGCCCATTATATAATGGTTCGGTTCCGGTTCTCAATTTTTAAAAACCGGAGACTCCGGTCCGGTTCTAGACTCATGCCCAACCCTATAAAATAGGATAGGATAGGAGCATACTGTGATATGATTTTTTTTATCGGCCCAACTAATCCAGCCCACTACCCACCCAAGCCCAGCTTAATCCTATACAAGTTCTATTCCACCCCCTAACTCCACACCTAGTTTTAGATTTTTAATTACTAAAAGTTATTTATTAAATTTTATTTTAGTTTAAAATCAAATTGAAAAATATTTAATGATTTCAATAAAAAGTAAAATGATAGAGAGTGAGATTTTATGTCAAGAAGGGGTTCAGTTTGACTCAAAAATAAAAGAATAACATTTTCCATTTTTGGTTTAAGTTTTTTTTATCAATTCAGAGGGAACAATCTGATCCATAAAATTCCAACAAGTGACATCCATTTTGGGAAGTGGGCTCATTAGAGTGGTCTGGGCTGTGTCTAGAAGTGCAATTCATGGGCTAAGCCCACACAAAATTATTATTGAAAAAATGAAAAATATTTTATGATTAAGAAGAAGGGATAATTTCATATACCACCCCTAAAATATACCAAATCTCACCCAACACCCCTTAAAACCATTATCCTCACTAGCACCCCCTTAAAATAGATAAAAATTTCAGTTGTCAAAATTTTATTGTAAGAAGACAAAAATACCCCTCTCCCTCAACATACCCTCTGTCTCTCTTCCCTCCCTCTCCATAAACGAAATTGTCCCACCGGACCCTCCCTTCACCGTCGCCGGCGAGCCTTCCTCCGGTCAATCCCCTCCCGCCACATGTTCACCGTCCTGGCTTTCCAACACAAGAGTACGGGAAGATCTTCAAGGGCGAGTTCAATTTTCCGCCGTGGTTCTCGCCGGAAGTCGAGGAAGCTCGTCTCGAAACTCCCGGAGGGAGGCTCGCCGGCGACGGTGGAGGGAGGGAGGAGAGACAGAGGGTATGGTGAGGGAGAGGTGAGGGATAAGAGTATTTTTGTCTTTTTTCAATAAATTTTTGACAACTGAGATTTTTGCCCATTTTAAGGAGGTGTTAGTGAGAATAATGATTTTAGGGGGTGCTGGGTGAGATTTCTTATATTTTAGGGGATGATATCTAAAATTATCCCTAAAAAAAACTACATATCGTTATTTTTTACTATGCAATCTCCTGAGTTATCTTTGTCTATTACATAATGACGATGATCCTAATTTTTAAATAAAATAAACGAGTCGAAGACGAGGTAAACAAATAAATTTTAGGATAAATAGTAAAAAGTAGCTGTAAATTTTACAATATTTTACAATTTAAATTCACTGATTTTCTTCTTTACCCTGAACTCGTTTAAATCTAAAGTATCATGAAAAGACATTAATAAAACGTGAGAAAAAAAATCAATGAAGTCAAGTTAAGTTTTTTTAATTTTAAAAATATTTTCGTTATTTTTAAACAAATATATATACACAATTTATTAAAAAAAAATTAGTAAATTCACACCTACTTTTTGTGAAATTAGAACAGACATCCACTTTGCAATTTATCTTGAATTCTATATATAAAGGAATCAAATTATGGATGTCTTTGGGATGAAATTGATATCTAATTATCTAATACGTATATCATACATATTGCTTATGATTACTTATTATATGCCGAACTTAAAATCTTATACAAAAATATGTGCGTTCCTTTTTCAATACCTTGTAATCTGATTATTAATTAGGGAGAAAATTTTAAGTTAGGTGCCGGTCCGAATTAAAAAACACAGTTAAATGTAATCGAAAAATTAAAATTGGTGGGTAAGTGTTTGATGTAGTTTTAAACTTAAGATAATCATTTAATTTTGATTCGATTCGATTCGGTTCTGGTCTAAAACTTAGAATTGTTAATTAACTGATAAGAACCAAATCGGTTCGAATCACCCAATTAAATCGTAACTTTTGACTTCTGGTAGTATTTTTTGTAATAACAAATTTTAAGTTTTTGTTTATAAATCGTTAAACTCAAGTTTGTCTAGCTCCAGTATATGGTTTCAATAATTGTAAGAAATTAGTTTTTTTGTTTGAAGGTTCCTACCTACTTTTACAAAGCCCAAAGGCTAACCCAATCAAGCCTTATGTGAAAACAAATCGGCTCGAACCCTTGAACTCTAGTCAAGTAGAGCCTTTTTTAATCACTGTGTCAAGTACGCTTTCACAAGAAATGAGTACTTTCTCATTGTTAAATAAATGCTCACATGTACATGTATGTGTCTAAGATGTAGAAAGAAAAATATATTATAAAATAATCAGTTATTATAGACGTATTACTAACCCTTTTTTTGAAGCTAACAAACGATTTTCAATACAACGTTTTCCCAAAAGAAATACTATCAAAATGTTATAATACGAATAAGAAATTGTTCATCACTGCAATCACAAAATTATTATTATACTTTGAAATGAACTGTGAAAATTTTATTCCTACGCAAATAATTCAATAAACATAGATAGTTGCTAGATCAAGTCTGGTCATTTTTGTGCTCTGACATAGACGTCAGGGCTTTGTTAAGGAGGTTGTTGTAAACGAAAGGTCGTTCGAATTGTACGAGGTGCCCTGCCTCCTCTATCAATTCGACCGTCGCTCTCTCTCCCAGTTGTCTGCATTTACATTATTGTATATGTATTAATTTCACTTAGAGTACATTTAAACCCGTGACTTCATATAATAAATTACTTACGCTTTCGTATTATTAATCACTTCTAAATTGAAAATTCTGTCTTCAGCTCCGCACAAGAAATGCACCCTCTGCAACAAAATTTAAAGTTTCAATTATAATTACTTATAATTGTATAGCATCACACTTAAACATATAAAAATTATACAAATAAATATTACAATGATATTATCAAGTGATGACAATGTTTGCACATGTCAATTAGTTTATCTTTGCCCTTAAACACAAAATCTAAATTGAGATAGATAGACGGTCGGAACTAATCAAACTAACAAGTTATAAATGGTTGAAATTAAAATGATTTATATAAATGGTTAGAACTAACCTAATTAACGAGTTTGAACTTTTAATAATAGAGCTTAACCCGATAAGTATAATTTAATTTTACAATTGTGACATTCAAATATAAAATTAACTCAATTAAAAGTTTAAACTAATCAATAATAAACTAAACTTATATATAATTTTAAAGGTTAGCAATTTCTAACCTTTGGATAACTAGGGACGGTAAAATTGTTGTCATTGACGATCAAAGCCTCTAGAAGTTCCTCTTTCTCTTTTCTGTGGTCGAACATAGTCTACACAAACAAACCCAACTAAATTATTCACGTAAAACTAAAATTAATTAAATACAAGGGATAATGACACTTTGTTACACTTAACTATAATGAAATGACACTTTCATACCTTAACTATTTTTGTCTCTTTTTTAGTACCTTAACAAACTTTTTGTGACAATCTATGCTAAAATACCCTGATTTAAGAAATCAAAATAAAACTAGTCCAATATGATTTATCAAATCATATTTGAAATGGTTCAAATTTAATTTCATATTTTCGGGCATAATTGTATTTGCATCTTAAGTACAAATCAAATTGAATTAGAGATAAAAAAAATTTGAACCAATTCAATTTATAGTTACTTACACCAAGGGTAGTTGAGGTATTTTAGACATTTTAGAGGCATGTTGTCACAAAAAAAATTGTTAGGGTACTAAAAAAGATAGAAAAATAGTTAGGGTATGAAAGTATCATTTCACTATAGTTAGGTGTATCAAAATGTCATTATCCCTAAATACAAAAACCGTTTAAAACATTTAAATTAAAAATATAAATTAATATATATATTTTTTCTTTTTGATCTATATACCTCTAAAGCGTCCTTGTAAACGAAATGAGGCAGCCACGGGGGCTTGAAAGTACAAACATCCTTCATCACATAAAGTCCGTTGACCGTCTTCGGCAGCAGAACCTCGGACCAGCTCGAGAACCCCCCGACCCGCCGCAGCGCCACGTCGGATATCGACCCGGTCAGCGCGGTGACCGAGTTGGTCACCACCATTGACCCGACCAGCCCGGGGCGCGATCCGGCCATCGCGAACCCGACGATCGCGCCGTAGCTCAGCCCCACCGCCGTGCACCGCCGCACACCGAGCCGCCCCAGCGCCTCCGCCACGCACTCCGCCTGGAACTCCGGCGACCGCCGCGACCCACCGGCGGCGAAGGACCCGCCGAAGAACACGAGGTCGGGCACGTAAACGGCGTAGTTTCGGGCCAGAGACGGGACCTGGAACTGCCACGTCATGGCGCCGTCGGCGAAGAACCCGTGGAGCAGGACCACCGCGGGCTTGGGCCTGGGACCGGTCCGGGCCGGGGCCCATATGTTGAGGACCGTGCCGGGCTCGATCTCGATGAGCCTGGGTCGCAACCCGGAGAGCCTCATGACCACGTGGACGAGGGACTTGTAGACTCCGATCATGCTCACCATATCCTCAATTTTTTGTCTTCTCTCTTATTATTATTTTTTTATGACAATGGGTCGATGATATTTGTAATGGAAATAAACTAGGTTTGGCGGAATATTAATTAACATCAAATAGAAGTATAGGTAATTACATAGATGTATAACAAAAAATGTCCATACATGATACATGTGACGTTGTCTTTAATAGTGCTGTCATGTTTAATTATTTAAGAAAAAAGTTTCGCGGCCGAGTTAGGTCTATCCATTTGATGTACTCCTATATTTTTAAAAATCGTTACATTACAATTTTCACAGCAAGAACTAGTCATTTTTTCTTTTAATTTCACCACGATTAACTAACTCTAGTAAAAGGTATAAAATAAAGATTAACCCTGTAAAATAAATACTCACTCAAAAACATGTATTTTAGTAAGGGTGTCACGACATTTTTAGAAGATGGCATTTTTTCTTATTTTTTTATTCAAATTGAAAACACAAAAACTTATTGCCTTTTTTCGATCAGGTTGTTAGGATCAGCTCACAGTTCTATGACCGCCATACCTATAAATGACGACATTGAGAAAGTCATCATGGCAACCTTCTATTTTCGCACCAACGACGACTTCGTGAGGATTGTCTCCACCATCATCTCTTCCGATACATTTCATAAAATGTCATCTCTTCTCGAGAACTCAATCCCCTGGCTCATTTGCTTATTTTTCTTTGTCGATAAACATGCTAGTCGACGTGTACCTCGACCTCCCTCATATTGCCTCAACGAGCCCATTTTCCACATCGTTTGAGAGCAACTCGTGATCGTCCACGTGCGTAAAGAAGATAGATACAACACTAGCTAATTAATACTAGGTTGCCTATGGACTAATTTGATGCCATTACTTCACTGAGACGAATACCAAATTTATGCAAGGAAGATGGTGTCACTCCATTAATTTTTAATGTTTTTGTTTTATTATTATGACTAAAAAAACTTTAGAAATTAGAAAATACATTATATGTCACTCATGTGATACCAAATATTGATTTTTCTTCTTCTAATTTTAACTAACTAAAGTTGCAAGAAGATAAAAAGTTAACCGCAGTGATTATTGGTATTGCTTAATGGCATGTCCTTAGCAAAATAGTATATAGTGAGATCGTTTCCAAAAAGACTATTTGCAAGCTTAAAAGTGCACTATGTAGCTAGGTTTGTGTCTCAAATATTTTCAACCAATCAGATTTATTACTACGTTTAGTGTTAACATATTTTTTAGCGCAACGTGAATATGTCAGCTAATATGTTGAGACACATTTGGCTTGACATGTTACGCGCAGAATTAGACAAGTTGTCGAAGCTTTCCTATTTAATTCGCTGAAGTCTGGCGCGCAAGCGATTATGTCACGACGAATTTAGGCAACGTCCAGCTGGAAGGATACACGTCAGCAAGCCCAATTAAGTCAACAATGTCAACCTGTCAACTTGCCAATAATGCAAGGTGGCAAAGGAATTCTTATTTGGAATTGTATTGCCTATTCAGAGTTGAAGACCAAATAGGTATGTAGAATTACTATAAAAGCATCTGCTACCCTCATAGCAATTCACACGTTCTCTGTACTTAATTTCAGAGCTCTTAACCATGCAAGGCTGGCGGATCGATAGACTGGATCATTAGAAGAACGGTGTCAATCACATACATCAAAACGTGAGGGTTTGAGTATTTGTGATTTGTGGGTTTGTGTTCGTGATTGAAGACTCACGAAGAAATTTTCGAAGACAACTACGCCGAGCATAGGCTTGCTCGAAGAGTGGAATTGAGAGGATCTCAAAAACAGGGGGAGTCTATGGTCGAAGTGGTTCACGGTGAGATCTCTAGTAGTATAGGACAATAGTGATAACTAGTTGATGTTTGAAGTTGTACTATTGACTACCAAATAGTGAAAACTTTTCCACTGGCAGAGTGTCCCCAGACGTAGGTGCGGAGTCACCGAACTGGGTAAACATATTATGTGTATTCTGTTTACTGTTTGTTTATTTATTGTCTATTATCTGCGATCTAACAAGTTGTCGAATCAAGTGTTACTATATTGTGTTCGACATCTTATCCCTGCTACATAACAAAATTTCAAGATTTTTGTAAGTTATTTCTACTTGACTAAATTATGCTTTCAAACCCAATTGCAACAGTATGCAATTTAGGCCATGCTAATTGTGTAGACACACATTCAACATTATGTTTTCAATTTTATAAAAACTGCATATTCTCTTTGAACTTAAGTCTAGCTTCAAAATATGGAAAACAAAAGGAAAAAAACACAAAACAACCATCTACACTAAACATCAGAAAAGAAAAATTATATATCCCGTGTACCTTAAAGAAACTCTCACATTTTATGAGGAGGAAAACCGAAACTTCTTTTTTCCTTTTCTCATCAAACAAACATAAGAGTTGTAAATAAACAAACCTGAAAGAAGAGAACAACACCGGGAGTGAGACGAGTGTTTATCAGATCTAACACAAATTTAAACCTATATTTAAATTGAAAATCCTTACCCAAAAGAGCTTAGGGTCTTCATAATCGAAAGTCATGCTACATACCCCATTCTAAGGAAGAAGAGCTTTCCGATCACGTATGACATTCTACGATCGACTGATCTGCATTCACAACCACATTGATATGCACTCAAGGGTGGCCCTAGCATTTTCAGGATTTGTTGCGGGTCCGAATGTGACCTCGCAATTACACTTCTGACTTGCATTTGAGTACTGAATTGTCCTCCTTTCGGCGTTCTAGAGCCATTAATTTGGTACTTTTGATCCTTTGCGTGTTTTTGACATTTTATAGGGGGAAGACACAATTAGAGCATAATTGGAGCTAAAAATTGGCTAAGAAAGTTCTGCACAACAGCTGAATCTTCCTGGTGGTGTAGATTTCTCATCCGAATTTCGATTGGGGCCCATAATTTGTCGATTTGAATGGATTGTGAAGATCTAATTCATTGGAGAGGGTTTTAAAGTGTCACGATCGTGCCTAGGTGAGGCACAATCATGCCTAAATGAATATTTGACCGAATTTTGCTCGAAACTTACAGAGGCGAGGCACGATTTGGGTCACGATCGTGCCAGTGACTAAGGCGCAAAACTGATATTTAAAGTGCAGAAATCAGATATTTTGGGGGTGGGAAGTTGAGCAAAGACCAAAAACGAGTTGAGGAGGAGAGAGCTGAGTTTGAGAGCTCCAACCTCTTGTTCTTCATCAAACTTGAAGAGTTCTTCATCTCTTCTTGACACTTTGGGAGTTTTGGAGTGGATTCCACCATAGACTCAACCTTTGGAGCTAGGAAAGGAAGCTTTGGAGGGTTTCCTACCATCCAATCCACCAACCTTGAAGAACCATCTTGCTCAAGAACACCAATAGCAATTTCTATCTCTATTTACTAGTTTATTTTGATGTTGTTGTTTATGATGATCGTTGATTTGAACACCATGGTTGAGGGCTAAATCTCTTAGCCATGGGTGCTAAACATTTGTAATGTGATTATTAAGTTATTAAGATTTTAGTTCTAAAATTGAAGACTTTGTTGTGTGGTTGCTTGATTGAATGCATATATTGTTTAATTGACACTTTACAATATATGTTTGAGGGTTCTATCCGATATCGGAAAGGAAGGAAGGGAATCCGGACCTAGAATCCACTGAGGGTTGAAGGTTCAAGACTGTGTCTTGACACCTCGGATCAACCTTTAGCTTATTATTGTCGATCTAATGCGGTCTCGAGTTGTTCTCAATACCGAAAGGGCACGAAGAGATTCGTGATTAGACTAACCTCATTACTGAAAGGCGAGGTCGGCACTTAAGACATAGGCTCGATATTAATTTTGATCCAAAGGAATTAAAAATCGCAAACTTATTTACAATGCTATTTGTCTAGCACCCTAGGCGCTTTACTTCCATTGTTATCATGTTGTTGCTATTTACTTGTTGGTAGTTAACTAAAATAAATACAAACACTCAAAACAACCTACGACCCTCATTATATTTTAGTAAAGGTGTCACGACATCAGGAAGATGGCATTTTTTCTTTTTTTTTATTCGAATTATATCGAATTGAAAACGAAAAAAAAAACTCATTGTCTTTTTCGATCAGACTGTTAGAGCCAGCTCCCAACTACGATTAACTAACTCTAGTAAAAGGTATAAAATAAAGATTAACCCGGTAAAATAAATATTGTTCACTCAAAAACATATATTTTAGTAAGGGTGTCACGATATCAGGAAGATGGCATTTTTTCTTCTCTTTTTTATCGAATTATATCGAATTGAAAACAAAAAAACTCATTGTCTTTGTCGATCAAGCTGTTAGGGCCAACTCCCAACTCTATGAGCGCCTCACTCGTAAATGACGACATTGAGAAAGTCCTCATAGCAACCTTCTATTTTCGCATCAACGACTTCATAAAGATTTTCTTCACTACCATCTCTTCCGACACATTTCACAAAATGGCATTCCTTCTCGAGAACTCAATTTCTTAGCTCGTTTGCTTATTTTTCTTTGTCAATAAATATGCTAATTTACGAGTACCTCAACCTCCTTCCTATTGCCTCAACGAGCCCATTTTCCACCTCGTGTGAGAGCAACTCGTGATCATCCATATGCATGAAGAAGATCGATCCAACACTGGCTAATTAACACTAGGTTACTTATGGACTAATTTGATGCCATCACTTCACGAAGATAAATACCAAATCCATGCAAGGGAGATGGTGTCACCCCATTAATTTTTAATGTTTTTGTTTTATCATTATGACTAAGACGACTTTTAAGATTAATAAAATACAGTTATATGTCACCTATATGATACCAAATATTGATTTTTTTCTTCTAATTTTAACTAAAGTTGCAAGAAGATAAAAAGAACCGCTCTGATTATTGGTATTGCTTAATGGCATGTCCTTGGCAAAATAGTATTTAGTGAGATCGTTTTTAAAGAGATCGCAAAATAAAATCCAGGGTACTGAAAAGAAAAAGGTAAGGTATGAAAGTGTCAAATGTGTATATTTAGGTGCACAAAAGTGTCATTTTCTCTATACAAATTTAATTAGACTAAATTAATACACAACTAGATTTCGTTCAACAATTCAAAACATATTTGATTGCATATTAGTAATTAGTGTTGATCATCAAATGTGAGTACATGGACGGTAGAGATGTATATCAAATCTGTCTGGTTTCCAGTTATCTAGGTACCTATAACTTTTTCTGTATGGACAACCCAAAACCCTCCAAGACGTAAGATGTTATTAATTAGCTCGAGACAACCATAAAATCATAGGTTTAGCCCATAATATATAGTGCGATTCAGTTCAACGTATCATTCACGTTTATAAAAATTACCCTCGATTATACATGATCCAATTGTGCAAAATATGTGGATGAAAGTTTGTTTTAGTTGTTATTGCCAAAGTTGTTTAAGCTTGAGCATAAATTATTCCGACCATTTACTGCAGAAATGACATTGATCTATAAATCTATGACTTGACCGATTAATCTCTGACTAATTTTTGATTAGTCTCTAATTACTTTTCTATAACTTTTATTAATTATTTAATCCGGTTAACTTTTCGATTAATCATCAATTATTATTGGTCTCTCTTTCGAAAAAGTGATATCCAATCAAAGAGCTACACGAGTCCAAGCTCACAGTGACCGGGGTAATTTGGTAACTTCCCCTCTAAAACAACAGCTCGAGGACAGGACGGTTCGTTCCTTCACTGCGACACACCACATAACGTAAAAAATTTCAGCGATCTGCTTCATCGTCAAGCTCAATTTTCTCGGCTTCGCTCAAATGCTGGTCGACGCGTCTCTCACTCAGAGAACGATCTAGGTATGTGATTCGCTTCAACAACGATCTCTGTTTGTTGTTCTATGGTAATTGCTAGTGTTTGTACTTTGTATGGTTTTGATTCTGCTACTGCGTGTTTTTTTTCGTTCTGGCATTTCGTCGAACAGTTGCTTTGCTATGTAGTGACTACGATTATCGTCTTGCTACATGCGTTTAGATTCTGTGTATACGCATGCGTTTTACGAGTAGATAATGGTGCAAATTGTGAACAGGTCGATTCTGGTTTCGCCATTCGTGAATTGGCCTGTGAGAACTGAGATTCTAGTTTGGGGATTTAGGTAGATCGTGGTGAAGAGGAAAACTAGGATCTGGATGGATTGATTTTTGAATGTGAATGGTGTTTTTCAGTTTGCGGATGTTCAGTTGATGATTTTGCCCCCAAATGTTAGGATCAGTTTTTTTTGGATTGAATTCTGATGAGTTGTGATTTCGGTGGTCATGGTTCTGTTGAAGATTGAATCCTAGGCTTTACTGTTGTACATGCCAGATAGCTTGATGTTAACACGGATTTTCTTGGATTTGGATGTGAATGCATTGTCTGGTATAGGTTTTTTTTTCTCAGTTTGGTTGGTGATGGTAATGGTGACACATTATGAATGGATTCCTTCATATGTTTAGGAAGAGTGCATTTCGATGCATGTTTCTGTTTGGCATTTGAGGTAGGACTAGTAGTATCATATCGTGCTCGTACTATTGACTTTTGTTTCAAATCCTCAACTCATCCAAGTAATGGAACTTCTGTTATTTGTGTTATGCTTGTTCCTTTTCCTCGGACCGTGTAGCTCTCTGAGCAAACCATTTTATACACTTCATTGAATGGTGATACAACTTCGAGGGGGACCGTATAGAGAGCTATTGGCCAAGTTTCTTACATTACATGGTAATAATGGGTTAAAATTTAGGCATGAAATTGTTAGAACTGTTCAATAGACTACCTTTAAGTTTAAGTGGGTTGGAATTAGTTTCTAGCTGCAGGTCACCATTTGATATTTGGAGAGCCATATCTTGCTTCAAGCTTGTAGATGTGATAGGGCCAATAATTGCCTAAAGATCAATTATTTGATAAACCATCGTGGATGGGCTTCGAACTTCTAGATTGGGCCATAAGGGCCTACAGATGGTTGCTAGACTAATAATTGTTGCCTCATGTGTAAATTGAAATATAGCTACAACTACAAGTAGTCCTCACCATTGGGATCTAGGACTGGAACTTCATTTCTCAATGGGATGATAACACTTTGATACACCTAATTATAGTGAAATGACAATTTCATATCCTAATTATTTTCTTCTTTTTTCTAGTATCTTGACAATTTTTTATGACAATCTACCTCTAAAATGCCTAAAATACCTAAACTACCTTTGGTTTAAGAAACTATAATTGAACCGGTTCAATTTGGTTTATTTAAGATGCAATTACAATTATACCCCCAAATCTAAAATTAAATTTAAAGGCATAATAGTCATTTCAAAACAAATGGTGAAATGGCCATTTTGCCCTCCCTCTTCCACCTATCTCTCTCTTTCTCACCCTATCCCTCTTTCTCTTCAGCCGTTCATCTTCTCCATCTGGGTTCAATGGAAATACAAATTCAACATGAGATGCCTTCAACACTGCCATATAATAGTTGAATAATATAGAAATAGGGGTATTTTAGTCATTTTAGCGTAGGTTGTCACAAAAAAATTGTCAATGAACTAATAAAAAAATAGTTAGTGTATGAAAGTGTCATTCCGCTATAATTAGGTGTAACAAAGTGTCAATATCCCTTTCTCAATTAGAAAGCTCCAGGCTACCTATGGATGAAACTAATTTGTAGTAACAGAACTGGTGCTGCTGTAGTCCAACCCCACTATTTAGGATGCTGATTGTGTCAATATTGGAGATAATGGGTGTGTTAAGAAGGAATTGTCTAAATTGAGGCTGAGGAACATGCATATATTATATATTGCAATTGAGTTGCTGCATGAACTAACCTAATAGTGACAGAACTGGGGCTATATTTTTCAATCCCATTATTTAGGCTGTTGATTGTGTCAATGTAGCAGAATGGATGTGTTCAAAAGGAATGTCCGAATGGAGGCTGAGGATCGTGCATATATCATATATTGCAATAGGGTTGTCACACGAACTAACCTATTAGCCTCAATTAGATTTCTCCCTGCCAAATTATTCCCTGTATGTCTTGACTTTGGCCTTGAATGTGGAATAGCAATACTATTATTTTTCACTTCACTTAAGAGTTTTATCCTTTCATTCTCTATCTTCTTGTACTCCTCTTATTTTTTATGAATTTGATTTGATAAAAGTATCAATTTAGAAGCCATGTGTATAGTAGTAGTTAGTATCTATCCTCTATGTCAGTAAAATCAGCTTAAGAACAAAGTAGGTTCTAAATAAGCAAAATATGTGAGAATTTTGAATTTCTGCTGGCTTTGTTGCTCTGTTTGAACATAGTATGGACAAAATAGTTGTCAAAATGTTTGAGTGATTATTATTTGAGCTGGAGCTGTTAAAATACAACTAAAAAACTTATCTTTGTGTGCCATTGAACGAGTCCCTTTGTGTTGGGGCAATGACTTGAGCTTCAACAATTTCAATCTTATCACAAGTGTTTTAGACCGCATGAAGAGAAAAGTCTGCTCGGGCGGTTTGAGTGAATCCAATAAGAGAATAAAAAATCAGTTAAAGTTATCTTCCTTTTTTAAGAACATTTTCTCTTACTTGGGCTCTTTTTCTTTTTTGAGCTTGACATTTATCAACATCAAGCAGGATGTATTAATCAGAGTACATTCCATTAAGATGATGAAAGAGATAAATAAAGAAGAAAGAAAGTAGAGCTTTTGTTGCATGTAGTGGTGCTATTCTTGCCATGTGTCAGCATTTTCGTCCATGGGAAACATTTCAAATATATAAAATTCCCGCCTCCTGGCTATCTGTGTTCCACTCAAGAAATGCCAAAAAAAAATACAAAACAGAACTTGATATTGGATTTATAGCTTACAGGATTGAACTTACAATCATAGGTAAACTACTAACAGCTCAAGGTGGTAACATTTTTCCATCTTGACCTATTAGTTACACTTAAATGATAAACTGAAGTAAAACATAACAGAACCACCGGTAGCTGTGATTCTTGTTTAATGTATACACCAAATTTGACTAGAACAAGTACAGCCATTAGCTTAGCAACATACTTATACTGCTGACAAGTACTACTGTTAGTAGTACTAAAGCTGCAAAAGCAAAATGGGTCTTTATTGTTGATGATGGTTTGTGGTTCAGCGAAGCTTTAGATTTTTCATCCTGTGTGAGCATGAGAAGAAAATGTCTTTAGTATATAATTAGCCGGAGAAACACATTTTCATGGGTATTTGTGTATTTGCATGAATTATAAACACTGCTTAGTTTGTATTTGCAGATGCTTCTAGCTCTAGTTTTGAGATATAAGCAATATTCAGGAAAAGGTACTGGTAGAATATTGAATGTTACTAGTTTGTACTGGACTGTTAGAATAGAACAAAGGTAAACGAAAGTTTAGATTTAGCATTAGTATCTCCCTTTTTGGAAGTGAAAAAAAGAAACAAATACTGTAGATGAGTTGAATGCATACATGTAAAGTGATTTCATGGGTTAACAAGAATAGAAAGTTTGCAGGTTGCTGATCATCAGCTGTCGACAAATATACTAATTTTAGGTAGTGTTACTACATTTAGGTGATCATTAAGACCTTTCTTGAATTTAATTATTAAGAACTACATATACCTCTTCTCCTCGTCACCGATGCCACCACCAGACTTGTAATTTGGGAAGGGGACTAGGCCTGACTCAATATGCTTCACATCCTCTACAAGAAGTTCATAGTGCCTCTTCACCTCCTCCGCGGTTTTCCCACCAACTGCCTTGGCAACATTGTACCAGCGATCTGGTGTGTCCCTGTCATGGACAGCCAGAGCCCTCTCAAAGGCTTTGTTCTGCTGAGCAGTCCATGAGCCAGAACCACGGGAGGACATTGATGCCATTTCTTGAAATATAGGAAACTTAAAGTAGTAACAGGTTTTAGAACAAGAAAGTAATTATAAGACACTTGAGCACAATGAAAGTGAAGGGAGAAGACTCCTAACTCAAGTGTTGGTGTTGTGAATGATATGAGCACAAAGAGCTGCTCTTTAAATAGGCTTGAGAGGTGGGTTGGGGAGGTGCCAGTTGGCACAGAAGTCTCTTCAAAAGAAATGGGTAATTTTGGAGGGGTTTTAGGGGCTTTGTGAAAACAGGATAACATATATTAAGATTTTACTGAGAGTGCTTTCTTCCTCCTCTTTTTATTCCCTCCCTATTCAAAGTTTTACAGGGTCTCTTAGGTGGAACCCTTTAATGCAAACCACAATTTCATTTCATAAATCTGTTGACCAACAGCAAAACTTTATTTCACGTGTTCGCCAGTCCCATATAATATTTTCCTGTGGCTCTCAAGTTCAAGACAATTTGTGTCAGAGAAGAAAAAGGAAATTGCATTTGTGTTCCTTATTACAAATAAACATATTGGTGATCTTTTTTCTGTACTTGTCCTGACAATAAATATTCCAAGAACTATAACAGGCTAAGCTAGCTGTGACCGTACAATGATTATAGTGTGTTATTTTCCATGAGGAATGGTCAACATGCACATATACATTTATCTACTCTTTCAAAAGTTTCAGCAAATGGGTCCTCGTCATCATTATTATTTCCTAAATCAAATCTTGTATGTCTGGTCTTTAACAATAATTCTCATTATGATGTTTTGTTATCTGAAAATATAAGCATATTATCCTTGTCTTTTTTTAATTATCTGAGTATGATTTGTCAGTTCCTTGATAATTAATATTTTCTATTGAGAGAAAGATCCCTGTTAACATGAAAGCAATAAACTAAACTTCTATTTAGTGGCTGCTTTAGCTTATTATGCATATTGTTAAGTAACACTTTGGTATGCCCAATTAAGTTCGTTGGATGACATTTCAATCCCGTAAGGTACATGACATTGCTCAAAACCATTTTTTATGATTGCTAAAGGGCACAGGGTACTAAATTTCACTGTAGTTTGGGAATTGTTTTTAACTGCTAGATTTTATCCTTAGATTACAAGTACAGTTTTCTTTTTTAATATTTTCCTCTCAGATGAACAACTAGTTTGAGTCTGGTGGGCAATGTATTTTTTTTTTCTTTCTCACACTTATTTAGGATTATGAACATGGAAGAGTAGCATTTCCTCCAACTCGGTCATGGGTAACCAAATTGCAATAATGTTATAGAATCTTGGATGGGCCCAGATGCCAAATGACCCTTCTGGTCCTGCTGGCTCGTCTCACATTTCTCACTTTCCTGTTACAGAAATGTGAATTCAATTTTAGACTGCATTGCAAAGGAATATTTTGTGTTTTGATATAGCTATGTTTCGTGTCTCTTCTCTGAAATTCATTCATAGAATGATGAGATGATGGACTAATTGTGCTCCAGATATATCTATACAGACATGTAAGTAATTTCACCTTCACAGATATACTTTTTTTTATTACTTGAACATGTTATTCAGCATCTATGTAGAGTCGGCTAATTGAGTATTTCATACGATGCCTAGATAATGTTCTTTTTTTACAGGGTGGGGGTGGGGAGGGAACTAAATATCTGTTTGGAATAAAAGGCTTACAAGCTGATAAAAAAAAAGAATATAAGGCTAATGAGAGTACCAGATTTCTGTAGGTTTTGGCGGTGTGATATTATATGTCGATAACCCACAAGTTGGTTAGGGTAGCCCGAGCCTACATGGCTAAAACTTGCTAGTAGGCTTAAGTTCAATCACATCACATCCACAAATACTAGAATCGGCCACGCCATCTCCTAGAATTTAGGGATTAAGGTTAAGGAATTGATGGGTATGTGAAGTATTATATTCTCATAATGGTATTTGAGTTATCCAAACCAATTAGCAATCATTTTATTGTCGGGGAAGAAAATGAGCATTTCAGTTTTTAATGTTGAGAGTAGAGATGGCATAGCTCATGTTTGACCGTTTGATGATGTTCAATAGTTTTAAATGATGAAACATACTATTTTTCAACTTTTAAATGTCCTTTGCAATGTCATTGTAAGAGGGTCCTAATTGGACATGAACTGTTGTTATTGTTGTAAGTTTGAAATTGTGGAATTTGGGTAGATGCTCGGAGACATTGAAAGTGCAAATGTGGACCCTTATGTCAAGTTGCAACAGGTCATAATCATGGGATACTGATAATTGGGGGCCAAGTTTTGATGATTGCTGAAAACTACTTCTGCAATTTACTTGGAATTTGCAGGGAAAAAATGGAAAATAGAAATAAAAAGAGTGATGCTTTGCGATACACATCCTCACCGATGTGTGGAATCCTTATCATCCACTTTTATCATCCACTTTTATCTCCAATACACCACTGTAATATCTGTGGATTCCTTCCCCTCTCCTTCCTCTAAAACTAATCCTTTCTCCCAGTGGTCCTTCCTTACAAGTGGGAGAAATTGAGAGACTCTTATAGGTCCAAGTCTTAGAGGTTTGATACTAAGAGAGACTCTTTGGCCTCCTTGTGGTTTTAGCCACAAGAGCCTCCCTTAATGATGATGAAGCACGAATCTGCACTTTATAGGTATCGTTGAAAGTCCACCACCCAAACTATAGGCCGGTTGGTTCCAAGCTAGCAGCAAAAGCATTTAGATGGAATCTTTGTACAAAGATGGTACCTCATTGCTGGAAGTGGGAGGGATCTTTAGGCAAATGCTGCTTGTGTCAATGAGAAGCTGTCCCTACACAAGCATAATAAGGTTTAGCTTTCGTGGTATTGGATCTATATATTTTTTCTTATCATTGATCTTTCTAAGCCGGAAAGGATTGAAGCCATGTATACAAATACAAGGACCTAAGTTGATGATAATGCATCTGTGGCTTAAAGACACGTAGGATAAGACATGGTGTAAATGGCGTCCACGAAAGTTCAAAGAAACTGGAATACAAACTTTGATATGGTAATTTCCCCCCGTGAAGTTGAAAGATCACTCTTTGGGGTCTATTGAACGAGAAGACATGCATGGTTAAGTCAGAAAACTTCATTTTTTATGACAGTAGACTATACTGAAGTTTTTGTTCTATACCCTACTTTGATTCCTAGTGATAAAGATTCTGTAGGATAGGCTCGAGATTTTGGTGGGGCATGAATATTTCTATCTTTTGATGCTGAAATCGTGCAGTCGTTCTCGTACGGTTTCAGTGCAAAATCAGAAGTTTTTGTCTGTCTCCTTAAGGAGTAGAGAACTTATCTTTAAACATGCTATTTTTGTTTAATCAGTGTATGGCTTATCAACTTTCACTAACTTTGTACTTTGGAAACAGATGAAAATTTTGTGGGGGCATGAACTACACTTGGATTAAATCAGTTTTGACTGTGAAGTGCAAGAGGTATGTTTGAGCATTTAAAAGCCAGAATAGTCTATGGGTGAACATATATATTCTGGTATATGAAACTGAAACACCATAACCTGCATACACTTAAAGTTATGATTTTAGTTCAGAAAATGGTTTCATTCTTAGTAGAATCAGTCAAAACTAGTACCAACTACCAAGGTTTAAAATTGCGGAAATGAACTTTGAGGCATTTTTCCTTAGCAATGTGAGGCGTAAGCCTTAAGGCGTAGTAAGGCGTAAGCCTCGGTGATAAGATAAAAAAATATTATATCTTTCAATTTTATATCAAACAACAAGTAATTTTGTGATAAAAATAATTAACAAATAAAAACAGCAAAAAAATAAAAACACAAACAACTATAGATTAAGAAAAAATCAGCAAAAAATAAAAATCATCAAAGAATTAACAAAAATTAAAGGAGATGAGAGGGTGGGAGGGAGGGAGAAGAGTGGTCGGCTGGAAAAGGAGCTGCCAGTGTTGCTGATTTCTCTTCTCATTCATGTTTTAATTTTGTATTCCTTAGATTCGTTAGGTTAACTTTAGCTTCTCAGTTCTTTCTAACTTGAAAGCTTCAATAACAACATTTTAAAAATATTCATATATAAAACTTTCTTAAGTAGCCCATGGGCTTTTAAAAATTTTAATTTTAGCCTACAATTTGAGGTGTAAGCCTCAACCGCCTCAATACTTAAGGCGTGAGTCGTAAGCCTTGACGGAGCCGAGGCGTTAGCCTTGGTACATAGATGAGAGGCGTAGCCTCAAAGACTGTTTTCGATAGGCGAGCCTCAAGGCGTAAGCCTCGATAGTTTTTTTAAACTATGCCAACTAAAAAAAGCAAAGATGGTGCTTCCTGTTAAATTTTCTCTATAGGGGTGGTTGGGTCATGATATTGTTTTTATGATAGTGGATAATGGGGTTGTGTCTGCAGGCACTTCATGTATTTAATTTGGTACAATATGCAACTTAGCTGAATGATTAACTGTTTTGTGCCAGTAGTCTATTGAAATGTGAGAAAAGTTAAGTGTGTGTGTTTTTCTGTGGGGGTGGTTGGGTCGTGTGTGTGCGCAAGCGACTCCTCCCTTGATATACACCATTTTGTTTCACATTTTTTTCATGTGATTAATTTTACATCTCTCATGCTCGTTTTTTCTTTGCTCAGTGATCAGAAATATTATTGATGAAACCAGAAAAAAATTCCCAAGAAAGGAACAAAATCTAGCCAAATACAACAATGACATCATAGAAAAAGATGCTGCAATAATATTTAAATTACAGCAAAGAAAACGAGAAAAAAGAAGACAGCAAATAAATCCAAATGACGGAGAAAAGGAGATGAGCTATGGAGTGTGATTAGCCATGTTCATGATTTTCCTAACTTCAAAATATTGGATCATTTCCTCATCGGAGACTTCGCATGTAACCCAAATGTTTGCAGAGTCCACGGACGAACAACACAATCATGGGAGGTTAATGCTCGTTTACTCGTGGGGTTTATTTATTTTCTTTTCACGCTCATATAGCATGTGCCTCTACTTCAACATATTGTCGGACAAGCATTATGGTATACTCATATTCATGTTGACAAAGGAAACCATGAATTGAGAGTAATATACAAGATCCTGTTGTGTGATGTGAATCGAAACAGATTTCATGTATGAATATGCCTGAAATTTTAGGTGTAGTAGTTGAATGGTGTTAATTCCTTTTTTTTCAGGTTTGCAAACTCTAATATAGAGCCTGGGAGCAACTCGTGTACATAATTAGTCCATGTATGGTTTAGATTGGTGATCAACTCAATCAACTATCCTAATCAAAAACACTGTCCATACATCATACATGTTACAAATACAAAAGGTGTCTTGTTTTCATTCTTTAATTTTAGTTTAGTTTAGTTTATTTTTTTAAGAAGTATTCTTTAATTTTAGTGATGTTTCTGACTCCATCTAATCAAATTCAAGTTATTTTGACCGGATATAAGAGTGGCAAATGGTTTTATGATCTCCACTTTTATATCGGATCAACAAGCTGACTAATTTAATATTTTGCCCCCTATTAAAATAAACAAAATAATGCGAAAGCGTCAGTACCCATCTCAAATCTCAAAACTGAACAATACTCAGAAATTAAAAAAAATTCGATTCTCTCCAGAGATTTGTTTCATAAGTGTGATGTTAAATTACAAAATTCAGAGGGCCGATATCAATTTATAGAATTTTACAAATATATAACAAACGATACATAAAAAAATTAGATTAAGTTCGTATCCAACACACACGATCATTGGATACAAATCCAAGTAGGTAGAAACAAATCATAAAACAAACATCATTATAGAATCTCCAAGAACATTTTATGGTCAAAGGGAAATAAAGACTCCAGAGTCAGAATCGAGGACTAATCATTTGTTCAAACATTACAAAGTTCTGTATTCTCAGTCACCACTTAAGTTCAACGAATCAAAAAGAGCTCCACAAATAGAAAAGCGAATCAAAAAATAAACAAACAAATAATGCCATAACCAAGGAATTGTTCTTCATTTGATGTAAATTTCAGCAACAATCCATACCCAGAGAACATAAAACAGTAACATAAACGGTCAAAATCAGAGAACCGATGAAGGAACCATAACCACAACCGATCGCAAACCCAAACCCAAACCCAAACGAGAACACTAAAATCCAACTGACAAAAAAGTAAATAAAACTCAAAACCCTGAATACTCCTTTTTCTAATTCCTCCAGTTACCGCCAGAGTCACCGCCGCGGGAATATCCATCTCCGCCGCCACCTCCTCCGTAGCCTCTGTCACGGCCACCGCCGTATCCACCACCACCTCCTCCACCGTAACCGCCTCCTCCTCCATATCCTCCACCTTCACCTCCACGGTTGTTGTAGCCTCCTCCGCCACCTCCGCCTCTGTAGCCTCCGCCGCCACCCCCGCCGCGGTAACCCCCACCGCCACCACCTCCGCCTCCTCCGCGAGACTGAGCCTGGTTCACGGTGATGTTACGGCCGTCCAGGTTGGCTCCGTTCATCGCCTCGATCGCGTCAAGCATCGACTTCTCGTTCGCGAAGGTAATGAATCCAAAACCCCTCGACCTCCCAGTCTCACGATCGTTGATGATCTGTAGCCAGAAATCACGAAAACAGTCAGATCCGCACAAAATCGATGAAAACAAAACAAAAATTCAAAAAAAAATCGATCGATCTTCGTACCGATTGAGCAGTAGCAACAAAAACAGCAGTAATAGTAACAGTAACAGAGAGCATAGAAACAGTAACAGTAACACAAAAGAGAGAGAGATCAGAGCAAGGATCGAGCAGAGCCGAGACGGATCGGAATCGGAACATGAACCGATCCTCTCTGCGACAAACGGACCTTCGAATCGACGATCTCCCCGTAGGTGCTGAAGGCCTCCTCTAGGGCACGCTCGTCGGTGGCCCAGGCGAGCCCTCCGACGAAGCAACGGTACTCGGAATCAGCAGAACCCATCGGGATCGTAAATAAGAGAGAGGAGAGAGAGAGGGGATTATTGGAAAATCCGCCTCTGGTAAAAAGCACGAATTGAAAAGATCAAGCCGATGCGAGACCTTTATAGCGGACTCGGGGCTGCGTCTAGGGTTTCCTCTTTTCTCGGGAGGGGTGTGCGCACTGCGCCTACGTGGTTGTGCGGACCCGACCATGGTTACTTTTACCAGTCGGCTGGTTGGGTTTCATACCTGTTTGGTAACAGATGCGTGCTCGTGCTTTAGAGGTTTAGCCTTGCAATCCCAGTTTCTGTAGCGTAATGTTGTCTTGTGATTGTCCGGGAATAAGCTATCCTTATCGGGAGCAGGAAATTATTCGGGACGAGGTGTGGACTGTAGGCTACGAGTTGGGTTAAGTTAAGATGGGCCCCACTGGAATTGATGAGGTGCTTTCTTGAAAATATCTCACGAGTAATTGGAAAGACGTTTGTACCCCTAATCGTTTCCATCCACATCCCCATTTTGCCCTTATATAGTGGGCCTCTGTCCGTAAAACTAGAAAATTAGTTGGGCCAAACTATGTTCTCGTACAAAGAATTTTAAGGTGATATTGGGCCTCCTATGAGCCCAACAGTCAGTCTGATTTGACTATAAAGCCTAGCCGACTTTTGTCCCTTGGGATTCTGTTTGGAGTCATTTGGGCCACTTTTGGGCCCAAATTAAGTCACTCGAGCCTAATTGGTCCGAGCAACATTTTCTGTTTGGATAAATCTTTTATTTCATTGTAAATGTAAGATTAAAACAATACAGAGAGAGAGAGATAAGTTTATTATAAAGTAGTTTATATGTAACATTAATTTTAAAATAATGTTATTTGTGATGATTTTGAATTCACTTATGGATCTAACAATTTACATCGAGTTAATTTCCATACAAACCCAAAATTTAACGGTTATATTCAATTTCTTATACACCATTTTCATAAGGGGTGTTAAAAAAAATCGAACCGAACCGAAAAATTGTCAGTTTTGGTCGGTTCGGTTCTAGTCGATTTTGCTCTTGGTCGGTTCGATTTCGGTTCAATCAACCAAAATTGATCAAAAACCGAACCGACCGACTCCGGTTCAAATTATAATCTATTTTCCGGTTTATGCTTCAATTTAGAGTGTTTTCAATTGAATTTTTTTTTAGGTTTTATTAACGTTTTATTATAGTTCATGTAAAATTATTATACATAATTCCTTTAAAAACCGATCGAAATCTAATCATTTTTTCTTGATTTATGTATTTTTTTGGTTTTGTGGCTGATTTTTGGTTCAATTCGATTCAAACCGAAAACCGGTCGAATTTTTTGATCAGTTCGGTTCAAAAACCGAACCGTGAACACCCTGATTTTCATCATATACAGGCTACTAACAAACGTGTTTGTAAACTTTTTTTTGGACAATGTTCTGTTGTATATGATGTTATTTACCAAAGTTAGTGACTAAGATATCATTCAAGAGAAATGTTTAATGAATTTTACAATAAATAAATAAAAGTTCACACCTTACTCAAAAATAATAATAATATATGATGCCTTGGGTCCATTCATATATAAATTATTACTTTTTAATTTGTAATCGTGTAATGTAAAGCTTTTTGGAGTTATACGTGTATGTAACATGAGTTATTTGTAACCTATTTTGAAGATAATTAAAAACATCATCATAATATATAGGTCAAAGTCAATTACGTAGCTTTATTTTCTTATTATTGAGAGTTAGGTTAGGTGTGTATCGTAAATAGTAGTCGTTGGGGGTTTTTTTTTCTGTGTTGAATTATTGAAATAGAAAGGCCATTGAAAACCTCTTTAATTTACTTATTGTATAATAGGCAGCAGTTTTTGTTGCCTCAGTTCACAATTGTTTTGACATTAATTTCGGTGGCTCATCACTTCTATTTTGCCTCTCCCTAAATTAATTAAAGTCAATATTAAAATGTTTTTCTATGAATTTAATATCAGAATAATAAGTATATGAGCTGAGCTTTGGTGTAGTGGTCAAGTGCTTGCTTCCTTTTTCTGGTCTTTGTTCCATCATTATTAAGTGTTTGTGTTTGTTAAAATGTATTTAAAAAAGACTTGTCTAAACTTTATTCAAAGTAACAAGTGTTCCCATCACTATAAAAATGTTTGTTGTGTTATAAAAGATTATTTAAATTTTTATTAATTATAGTACTGAAATTATGCTCATATTTTCAGTGAGAATGTCGTGTAATCTAATCTCAAAATTTCACATATCGTGTTAAATACATTATATTAGTTTCATTACATAATTGTCAAAGTTACAGTAGTTGAGTGTATCTCTAACACCATATTTAACTTTTCTCATCATTTTGTTTTGAGTTATGACGTGTGTTTACATGCCAAACAATAGATCATATAAAAAAACACATTCCATTTACAAAATTTGAAGGAACCTAATATCATATATAGGATAAATCGAGTGAAAACCAACCTCTTTGGAAGAATGTGAAAACAAACTTTTTTCCAAAGAAAATAAGTAAATGGCCCATGGTGGTAAGTGAATGTCCAACAGCGGTAAGGATATCTATCAAAAATAATTGAATTCATATTCTACGAAAATAAGTAAATGTCCAATAAAAATAAGTTAATTTGTATAAGATCACATTCATGTACAAACTAGGTGAAGTGTCTAAACGTCCGAATGGGTGGAAAAAAGTGGAATGTTTGGGCAAAAAAGTGGAATGTTTAACTTTCGGGTGGAACGTTGAAAATCACACGTGTCGTATTAGGACAACGCGCACGCAAATTTTCCCACATCTAACGGCTAGGAATTGGTTTAGATGGTTTGGGCACTCAAGCTCATTTGTACTAGAGTGCACCCCTATGATGAGAATATATATATATGGGGGGGGGGGGGAGGAAGAAATCCGCTACAAACTAAATCTAGGTGTTCAAACATTCAAATTGTAGAAAGTGTAGTTCAATGTGCAAAATTGTAGAACGTGATAGACATGCGCAAAATTGAAGAACTTTGTTGAACGTGTAGTGCAATGTTGTAAAACTATTTAGAAACGTGTAGTGCAAAGTTATAGAACTTTTAAGAGTGTGTTGTAGAATCTTGTTGCCACGTGTTGCACGCTGAGACAACACGTACGTTTTCAATTCGTACTGATCCAACATTTGTAGCCGATGTGCCCCCTCATCATATATACATTGTAGTGTAGTGACCATGAGTAACTTCAGTCTTCAACTGCATGGAGTAAATAGTTAAGTTGGTATGGTTGGGGATGGGAAAGTTACTGAAGTTTGAAGCATAAGTGTGAAGAAATTGGACACAAATAAATGGAGGTGGCTCCATTGAGAGTAGTAGCAACTATATAAGTCTATAGGTAGCTTTGAAAATTGATCACCATCATGCTGGCATGGCATGGCATGTATATAATAGGTATTGGAGACTTGTTGGGTTTGGAAGATTTGGTGAGCCCTCCTCGACCATTCCCTTTACTCAACAGAAAATATTGTCCATATCCTAAACAAACACAGATTGTACTTTTCCATAGTTGGTGTGAAAGTCACTTTGTCTTGCTTGTGCAAATCGCCATGTCTTGCAACCTTTTCTCTAACAACCTTAAATGAAAGAGACAATGTGTAGTGTTGGACATGCCCTTTACCTGTTCGGGTTTGGCGCTATCAGTCTCATTAGACGTACGTGTTACAATGAGAAAGATTTAATGTTGAAACAAACCAGCGATTGAATCTAAGGAATGACAGAAATATTAACAAAAATTACGTAGTTTGTTGATGGGTTGACGAAGAGATTAATTTTTGTTAAAAAATATATAACCTAATATGACAAGAAACTAAGAAAATTTAAGTTCATCCCATATTATATAATCTCCATTTATGTTGAGCGGTTTGTCCTGAAAAGACCTTCGACAAATATTACATTATGACGTGCGAGTCAGGTTGTCGTAACAACTCATTTGACAAACATAACACGGCGTTGGGCCGGAGGCCACCTCGCATCCACCGTATTGGACTATTTCTGCAAAACCTGATTTGATTCACGACACACACACACATATATATACGAGCGAGTGAAT